>APFE031379506.1:868-27650 GCA_000404065.3 Pinus taeda | reverse complement strand
TAAAGGTTTGATCAATCTTAATAGCTCGATCGATCTATCACACTCGAACGAGCCCTTGTTAACCTCGTAAATGGCTCAATTGAGGGTTTACGAAACCCTTGATCGAGATTTTTGAATTTGAAATTTAAATGCTCGATTGAGCATTTTAAGCACTCAATCGAGCCTGTAAAGCCCTAAAATCCACAATTTCACCACCCCTTCTGCAAAATTTCCTGCAACACGATTTTGTACCATAGCGGACTTAGGGAATTTTTTTTCCTTAGGTGGTGGAGTTGATTATGTTGGATTCATGAACGAATCATTTGTCTGATGGCATATGAGTTTGACATTTTCGAATTCATATGATATTTTTCCTCCAGTATCATTAAAATTCCTTTTAAAGCTACCATATTCATTACACTCATATCGATCTTCTAGCTTTCCAAACTTTCATATCTTTCTAGCCATTGTTTTTTTCCTTCAACCTAGTTTCTTCAATCTTACGTAATGACCAAATTTCACTAAATGGAGTGGCTTCGTTCTTTCCATAGATACTTGATGCAAAGTTGCCCCATTCACCAGGTAGTGAATTAAGCACAGTGGGTATCATTTATTTATCAGACATTATTTCCCATATCTCTTGTAGTTAATCTCTTATTTGAGATACCCTCATAAGGTATAAGGCTACCCCTTATACCTTTCATACCTTCATCTTGTATAGTTCAGTTCTCAGTGAAATAACTTCTCTTGTAGTGCTTAGGGAAAGTAATTCTACCTATTTTTCATATATTTCTTTCAATGTCTCCATCTTTGCTACATCAGGGATGAGTGAATCCTTGATTGATTCTATGAGGATTATTTGATCCCTTATTTCGCCTTTCATGAACTTTGATAGTGCTTGAGATTTCTCTTGATATGGTTTGGAGATTGAACACTTAACATATTCAATAACTTCATTCTCTACGAGGATCAAATATATCCTCTTCTTCCATGTAAGGAAATTTGATGACCCAACCAGTTTGTTGATTTCCTTGCAGAATGAAGTCAAGTTGATAGTAGATTCATACATAAATATAAATATACTTACTTGTCAAGTGAAGATGCTTCTTTATGATGATGTATTCAACTTGATGCCTTCTTGATAATGTTGATTATTGAAGATGCCTTGTTAATGATGATTGCTTCCTTTAAAATATAATGTTTCTTCTTCAATGGAGAGGGTATTTTAAGGTATTTTCCTTCTTTCATGAGAGTGATAATGTTATATAAATATGGTGATAGAATTGCAATTGCTCAAGAAATTTAATCTAAATCAAGAGACACAATTCTACTCTACTTCTTTGTAGAAATTAATTCACAATTTAGAAAAACATTCACAAACATACATCAACTGTATACATAAGTACACAAATTTATGTAGGGGAAACCAACTGGTAAAAAACCCTTAATCATAATTGCATTAATCAAATCAATAGATGATGTATTACAATTTCTTGCTCGCTCTGAGCTCAACCTACAAAAGAATAATTGTTCTTTCTGCTCAATGAAAAGCTCTGGACCAGACTTAGTCAATTTATGCCTCCACCTGAGCTCCTATTTCCTTGAGAGATACTGAGGAATTTGACCCCTATTCTTTAGGAATGTCCTCCAAAATTATTTCACAATTCCCAAGGATTGTTGATTGATTTCATGCAACACTTGTACATTTAAGACTAGTCTACAACTAATGTTACACTGCCTTGGAATCTCCACCACAACTGAGCAATTCAAATTCCTTACATGCATGAGCTATTTTTGGTTGATTGATCAGTTAACTAGATGATATTTAAGTTAGAATTCTATCCCACAGCAAAAATGACCTCCAACTAGTTCTATTAATTGTTAAAACTAGTTTAACTGAGGACAACTAGAAATAACTGAACTGGATTGCTACAAATTAGCAATAAACACTTGCAAACTTAACTCCAAACATAATAACTCAAATTTACTGATCTAAATGAGTGACACGAGACATGTCACCTCAATTAATTACCTTCATGTTGTCTGTTGATGTGGAAATTTTGAATTTACTCAATTAGACAAAGGCTAAGTCAAATTGAGCCTTTCTCACTACACTTCTCAACATATGTGAACCTTGTGATGGGTAATCCTTCTTGATGCTCCTTAGCTCCTTCCTTCAAGATGATGTGTGTATTATACATTCTTGATTATCTCCTTGTGCTCATCCATTATGTATCCTTCTTTAATTGATGATCTTCAATCTAACTCTTCTTGTCTTGTCACCTTAGCTTTGATTCCATCTTGATAAAACTAGGGGAAACCTGATTAGATGATTTCTCTTACTTTGATAACTAGCTGTGATGTATTTTTATTTAATTGATTATCTTCTTCTTTCTCTTGATTATTATTTTATTTTTTATCATCAAATAGCTACCAAACAATGAATATCAATGGGACAAGAGGATGCAAAATATAGGTTGCAATCTAGGGCCAAAACCTCTCCTCTTGAGAGGAAAACCCACAATAATTCTTTTCTTATAGAATTTTTAGATGACGAATTCGAAGACCGAAGACCATTTTCGAAGACCCATCCAAGACCAAGTCAACCTTCCTTCTTAATGAACTTTCATTTCACAACTTACAACAACAAACATTGACCTTTCAACAACTTTTCTAGCAACTTCGACTCTAACAAATTTTCCAGCAAGTTCGACCCCAACAATTTTTCTAGAAAATTTGATCCCAACAAATTTTCTAACAACTTCCAACAACTTCGACCTTCCTAGCAACTTCGACTTCCCCAACAATTTATTCTTTAACTTTGACTACTGCAGAAACCCTATCTCTTGTACGCACGGGGAAAAGATGGTGATTTATTCCCATTTATTCCTTCACTTAAACTTCTTTCTTGGGAACTCAAATTTCAAAGTAGACTCTTTGGTGCCCTAACTCGTCTTCTTTCTACAGTTCAGTTTTGCTGTAGTAATGTTGCCCTAATATTCGATGTGTGAGGAGAAGATAGCCCAAAACAATACTCAAAGACTTTGTTGCTTTCCTTTTTCTAGTCCTCCTCTTCTTCGCTCTTTTAGGTCTCTTTATCTTCTTTTATCGAACTTCTTGTGTGTTAAGTGAGTGATCTTCAAGTGAGGTCGATGTATCTTATATATAAGCTTCTCTGAAGGTCAAATTGTTGTACATGAGGCCGACTTGATCCTTCTTGTGGAATAACTTGATTTGACAAGGTCTTGGAGGGCCTTCATGACAATTTTGACTTTACAAAAAAATTATTTACAAGACACAAGATCGACAAAGGGTTCTTACATATATGACAATGAATCTTTTGACTTCATAACTCTATGACAAAACTAAAAGAACTTAATGAGTGCTTGACCTATACATAAATTTATTTTGAGCATGAAGCCTATGCATCAAGAATGAAAATAACAATTTTTTTTTCTCTTTAATATCAAATATATAAAATCATGATTACAATAAACATTATGAAGACTAAACCTAGTTACACATTTCAACAAAAAAGGACTCTATAACAAACTCTTTATAATGCTTATAAGACTTGACAATGATTGTACAAATTATCCTTGATGCTGATGATGAAACTTGTAGTAGAAAGTGGTCAAGAATGATGGACTGCTCTACTTGTTAGATGTTGATGTTGTTAAAAATAATACTGAACCTTAATGCTTTACTTCTCTCCCTTCACTACTTGTGATGGATGACCTTGGCTTCTGCACTTTGATGATTAGACCTTGTCTAACTGTCAGTTAGCACTATAGGATTCGTTGCTTGGAGAGACTTCAATTTGAAGTTTTGTGCCATAAATATGTAGGAATTTACAGAGTAAGTTCCTCAGATAGAACACTAAAGGAAACCGCTCACAAACAAATCACAGATCAATGCAGCAGTATTCTTGACATGGTTAAAACCCTCAAAGAGGGAAACAGTCCACGGCTTGAGCCAACATGGTCACTTCAGGAAATTTACTAATAAAATAAATAAAATTTACATAATACTCTCTCATGAATGGCCCCCCTACAAATGACCCTCCATGCTCTTTAAATAGAGATCACGAACCAATAAGGTGTTAAGCCACAGATCAAGTGTCGGTAGTACCAAGGAGAGAATGAATTGTCAGATCACCTCATGTCTAGAACATATCATGACCATCGGATTGTAAGTTACAAATGTACATAGTAAAGAAACACACTTTACCTAACCCTACACTAGACTAAGTTATACTTAACTATTTCCTATGTGTTAGAATATCCTAACATCCTCCCTTAAGAACAACTTGGGATAGGATTGAAGGATGTACAAATATGACACAATAGGATAAGGAAGGAGGCATTAGAGCCTATCCCCCCTTAGTGACAACTTCTTGAACTCCAACCATAAATCGGAGTTTAGTAAACTTCACCACTGTGTGAGCCTTTGTAAAGATGTCTGCAACTTGATCATTGGTTGGACAATATTGTACTTCAAGAACATGGTCATGATTGAGCTTTCTGATGAAGTGCATGTGTAGTTCAATGTGTTTGATGTGCTGATGTCGGAATGGATCTTTGCATAGTTGAATGACACTTTGATTATCACACCAAAGTGTATCCGGATGTTGCTGCTGAAAACCAAACTCTGACAGGATCTGACAAAGCTTCATGGCTTCCTTACTAGCTTCTACGACTCCATGATACTCTGCTTCTACTGAAAAAAGAGAAATGGCACTTTGTTTCTTGCAAGCCCATGTAATAGGTACAAAACCAAGAGTGAAGACATAACCTGCAGTAGACTTCTGATCATCAAGATCACCAGCCCAATCGGAATTAGTGAAACCAACCAATAGAGGAGATGCTTCTGTACTGTAATGAATCCCAAACTGAACTGTACCTCGAACATAACGAAGCATTATTTTTGCTTCTTTCCAATGGGTTTCATGTGGGTTTTTCATAAACCAAGCAATAAGGACAACAACAAAGGAAAGGTCAAGATGAGTATGGGTCAGATACAAAAATTTTCCTACAAGCTGACGGTATAAGGTAGCATCAACTTCAGGAGAAGTACAAGTGACTGAAAGTTTGGCTCCAGACTAAAAGGGAGAAGGGGTTGGCTTACAATCTTCCATGTGAAAGTGACATAGAAGATCACAAGCATACTTGGACTAGGAAAGGGAAATACCTTCCTTGGATTGCAAGACTTGAAGACCAAGAAAATAATGAAAGTGTCCTAATTCTATCATTTCAAACTTCTTTTTAAGTCTAGATTTCACATGGTTTTTAAGGTTGGGATCACTACCAGTAAGAATAAGATCATGAACATAAAGAACAAGAATGATAAGAGACTTACCCACTTCCTTGGTGTAGACAATATTGTCTGAATGACACCTAGAAAATCCAGTATCTAAAAGAAACCTATCCATTTTGGTGTACCAAGCTCGAGGGGCTTGCTTGAGACCATAAAGGGATTTCTTAAGCCGACATAAAAGGCTGGAGTCTGTTTGTATAAAGCCAGTAGGTTTTTCCATATAGATTTCTTCATGCAAGTCCCCATGCAAGAAGGCAGATTTAACATCCATCTGATGGACTTCCCATTTGAAAGAGGCAGCAAGGGAAATAACAAGGTGGATAGAGTTAATTTTGGTAACAGGGGAGAAGGTTTCAGTATAGTCAATGCCTTCAACTTGTGAAAAACCATTAGAAACAAGACGAGCTTTATGTTTATCAACTTTTCCATCTGGTCCATACTTGGTTCTATAAACCCATTTGCATCTAACAAGTTTTCGTCCCTTTGGAAGAGGAACAAGATCCCATGTATCATTTTCCAATAATGAATGATATTCTTCATTCGTAGCCGCGTCCCAATCTGGATGGCCTGAAGCTTCTACAAAGGTGTCAAGATCATAATTCGCTGAAGCTTGAGCCAGTAAATAAGAGGCTCTATCGAACTGAGAACGTGTACATCGTTGATCTATAGGATCACTTGCAAGAGCACTTGTTGCATCTCGAGTAACACGGACCCATTTTGGAAGCTGAGGAGCTGAACGAGTACCATGAGAAGGTGGGGGAGGATTTTCATCCTCGCTGTCATCATCCAAAGAAGAAATATTTTCAGAAGTAGAAGGGATAGAGAGATGTGGCACATCCACCGAACTAGGCTCGTAGGCCGATATATTTTCAGAAAAATTTACATCTCTTCTAATGATAACATTTTTGGACTTAAGTGGAATAAGTCTATATCCTTTGACATATTCAGAATATCCAAAAAAAGTACATTTCTAACTCTTAGGTTATAAAGCTTTATGCTTTTCATCTGGAATATGGGCCCATGCTTCACTTCCAAAAATACGAAAGTGACTTACATCTGGTTTAATGGATCTCCAAGCTTCTTCTGGAGTGATATTCTTTAGAACCTTAGTAGGAGTGCGATTTATTATATAATTTGCACAACTAATTGCTTCGGCCCAAAAACTAAGACTGTTTAGATTGAAGCATACAATTAGCCATTTCCTTTAAGGTGTGATTCTTCCTTTCAGCTACACCATTTTGTTGTGGAGTATATGGAACAATATGTTTCATTTGAATTCCATTCTCAGTACAAAATTTGATGAATTTGTTGTTAACATATTCTTTGCCATTATCATATCTTAGCTTAAGAATTTGATGTCTAGATCGTTTTTCAACAAAGGCCTTAAAGGCCAAGAACATGTTAAATACTTCACTCTTGAGTTTTAAGAAGTATACCCAGGTGCATCTGGAGAAATCATCATTGAAAGTTAAGAAATACTTGTAGCCACATAATGAAACAACTGGAAGTGGACCACATAAATCACTATGCACACGCTGTAAAGGGGTTGATGCGTGCCAAGAGGCACGTTTTTCAAAACTATCCCGGTGATGTTTTTTGAGTACACATCTAGAACAAACACCATCTCTGTAAGATACCATAGGAAGACCTATCACCATATTTTATTTACATAAATCTTGAAGGGAGTGATATTTTAAGTGACCAAATCGCTCATTCCAAAGTTTGCTCACTTCATCATTATGAGCAACAAATATCGAGGGAAGAGTTGATGACCCAAAGTTGTTAAACTTATACAACTTTGTAGAATCATTAGTAATGCCAGTAGCTAAAATATGTTTAGGATCTCTTAGGTCCTTAATTACAACATCGTGAGGTGAAAATTCAATATTTTTACCTTCACCTAAATGAGTTATCTAATATATAGATAGAAGGTTGCAGGATAAGGTTGGAACACATAATACATCATTAAATTGACCACTATCTAGATGAACAGTTCTAGTCCCTACAACACTAAGAGATCTATCATCACCAACATATATATTTTTGGTGTTACAATCATTTAAAGAAGAAAACATGGCTTTGTTTTTGACCATGTGATAAGAAGCCCCAGAATCAATGAGCCACTTATGAGAATGAGAAGAAGAAGACGCATTTAGTGCATAACTAGATCAAGATGCTTGACAACCACATGTAGAAAGTGTTATTCCTGAAGATGAAGTTGAAGTTGAACAGTGCTCCAAATGGATGTTATTCTTCTTCATTGCTGCTTCCAAGGCTTCCATCTTCTTAAAGCATTTGGATTATAAGTGACCATCTCGATTACAAAAGTGGAAATGTCTATCAGTCTTCTTCCCTTTGTTTTTATTGCCTTATCATTTTTTTGAAATGATTTTTCATTTCGAGACTGAAATTGCTTAGTACCCTTGTTTGGTTTAGGACCATTCTTTTTAGGATAATCATTCTTAGGATTTTTTGAATTTGGTTGTTGTTGGGCGGCTAAGGCTTTCTTAGAAGAGTTTCCAATATTAAGAAGACCAAGATGTAAGAGTTTTTCTTATTCTCTTATTAAAGAATCACAAAAGGCATCAAAAGAGGGGGACTTGTAGTCTTGTCCTTGAGAAATAAATGCTTCTCTAGTAGAATGGAAGGCAGAAACAAACAAAGAGTAGGCTAGTCCCAACTTAGTAAGAATGGAATAGATAAGGCTACCATCTTATTTCTTAACCTTAACACCTTCCAAGAGAAGTCTAAGGGTCTTGAACTTGGACACAAAAATCTTCAATGGAAGAAAAATTATTGGGGTCCAATGTAAGCAACTCATTTTTGAGTTGATGGGCTCTAATTTCATTTTTAATTCCAAAAACTTTAGTAAGTTGTTTCATTGCTTCATTAGGTGTATCAAGTTTTGTGATATGGAATCTAAGGTTTAGAGAAATAGACATCCCTATCAACCCATGTGCTTGATCTTGCCTATTTTCCCATTTGGATGTCTTATCTTCATCTTTAGGTTTAGTTTCATGGCTTGAGACTATTCTGTAAAGACCTTTACTTCTAAGTAAATCCACAATGTAGGACCACCATTGGCAGTGGTTGGTGCTGTTAAGAATAATTTGGCATGGAATTTCCATTTTAATAGAAAATGAAACTGTATATGCTGAAACTAAGTGTTTCAATGGAAAGATCTCGAAAAATTAGGTTGATTAAAAAAAAACGGCTCTGAAAATAACTTCTGGAGGAAGAAGTTATGATTTTTTGACAAAAAGTTGTTGAAGATGCCGACGAAGTGCGTGAATGTGCGGAAGTGAATAATAATGTTATATTTAAAACCCCCTGCGCCCCGGGCCCGCCCCTTTTCCAAACTTAATCTATTAGCTCACTTTAAAAAAAAAAAAATTATGTGCCTATTTATAAATAAGTGAAGTCCTTTTACAATGTTACTTTATGAGCTATCACTAATGTAACTTACATAAAAGATAAAGAGACTTTAGAATTATAAGTGACTCACTTTTTATAATGGGTGAGAACACTTTTACATAAAGTAACTTTAAAACATAAGTTACATGTGCTTTTTGAAAAAGTAACTCAACAAAAAGAAAGACTTGAACCCAAGACCTCTATTCTCATAAAGTAACTTTGGACCAAGTGAGCTAGTTTAAAAGGTTAGTAAATTTTGGAAAAGAGGAAGGGTTTTTATTTATTTTTTTATTTTTAGTCACTCAAGCTTTGGAGTGCGTGCTTACTTCAAAAATATCTTTTTGCCTACAAAACAAAAAAACCACAAAACCCAACATGAACATGCAAAAAAACCAAACCTTATGGCTGGACGATAGTTTTCGCCGGAAACTATATATTTTTCTCAATGTTTATGATTTTTCAAGATCACAGTAAGGCGCAGCCGAAAAGAGCATACACATGAGAAAAATCCTTCCTTTCTATTTCTAATTTACCCAAATCGCACAGAGTCACAGGGCAAAGAGCATACACAGAAAATAAAGGTATAAATCTAGTAATAAAAAACAGAGAGCTAAATAAACCAAAATAAACAGAGAGATAAATAACTAAAACTGCAAATAAAAACTGTATACCTCGAGATCTTAAAAATGACGTAGCTAGGACTACCAGAAACCTTTTCGCATGAAACGGAAGAGGTTCCTCACTGGAACAGATGCTCCTAACACAATAGAGCAGTCCTCTCGGCCTGAAAGTGGTCAGAAACAATAGAACTAGGAAACGGCAGTCAGATGGAGTTGTACTGACTTCCGATTTCGATCACCAATAGATGCGACCCTCAAATAGATATGATACCATGTAGGAATTTAGAGGGTAAGTTCCTTAGACTGAACACCAAAGGACACTGTTCACAAACAGATCACAGATCAATACACTAGTATTCTTGACGTCGTTAAAACCCTCAAAGAGGGAAACAATCCACGACCTGAGCCAACGTGACCACTTCAGGCAATTTATTAATAAAAGAAATAAAATTTACATAATATTCCCTCATGAACGGTCCCCCTACAAATGACCCTACATGCTCTTTAAATAGATATCATGGACCAACCGAGTGTTAAGCCACGAATCAAGTGTCGGTAATACCGAGGAGAGAATGAACCATCAGATCACTTCATGTTTAGAACATGTCATGACCGTCAGATTGTAAGTTACAAATGTACATAGTAAAGAAACACACTTTACCTAACTCTACACTAGACCAAGTTAAACTTAACTATTTCCTATGTGTCAGAATATCCTAACAAAATATCTTGCACTTGGAAGAAAAAATTTCCAAACAAATATCCCAGTTTAAAAAATAAAACAAGGAATACCCTTTACCCAACAATGTTATCTATGAATACTAGGACCCAAAATACAATTGTGAATAATATAGGATACAATTAAACCTTATAACTTAGTTCTAGGCATGTCCTATAGGAACAAACGAAATACTATGTGAAAACTTGTGTAAATTTAAGAACAAAACTGACCTGGTATAAGATATCTTCCATCTGCAACATTAACCACAAGCCCGATTCAAATTAATAATAAATATACACATAAATCTTACCTTGATGCCATGATCAATTCTTGAGATATTCGAGACCTGAAAAGTGATATAAAATTGAACATACTGAAGTAAGACTTTGCTTTAAAAACATACCTAAATTGTAGCCCTAAACAAAGCTAAAATTAGCTTAAAATCTAGTCCTAATAGAATTGAACGAACTCTACAATAAGCCTCAACATAGGCCTAACACCAAACTGAGATCCAATTATTTATTTATTTATTATTATACCTCAGGTTTGAGACCTAGAAGAGGTACATTACTCACTCTACCTGTAGCAATGATAAGTCCAAAAGAACCTAGAATGAGACCTAAAAGGAACGTACATGTTTAGGTGTTAAAAAGAATGATCATGCCAAATTTATGTCAAGCTAACAGACACAAACAACAAGGATCCTTTACTTATTCTTCTATGTTGAAAAATAAATTCCTCACTGTTGTAAGATAGTGATCACAAATCCAAAATGATAGTGAGTGAAAATAGGTGTGAGTGGCTTTTATTTTGAAGCCTAAGACTTCACTCTTCCCTTACAAGGCATCTTGCAATGATTCGATTCTCAAAATATCATCCAAGAATGACATACCAAGAATAACCCTTCCTAATATTTTTGCATTAGATGGTTAAGCGTAGTTGAAAACTACAAATCACCTTCCTCACGATATTCGCTCAAGTTCATATTTGAGAATGATATGTAATATTTCTTTTATAGGCTAATGTTTGATTGGAAAGGGGTTCTGAAGGTGACTGTTAGATATTAGAGAGGGCTTCAATAGGAATGATCATATTATAACATTAATTTATTTATGTCTTGTGTGATAAGGAAGGGACTTCATATTAGGTTCATTAGAATCTTAATAATATATGGCTTGTAATTTGAAAAAAAAAAAAAGGAAATGGCCGCTAGCCTTAAGGGAGAATATCTTGTTCCATATTGAAAAGCCAAAGGACACACCCTAAATATATATAAAAAATTAATATCATATCATAATCATATCATAATAATAACTAATCATTAAGAACCCTATTTAATATTTTTGTTAAGGATCTTGCCTAGAAATATTTTCAATTCCATTGGAATTTGAAATCAATGATTGGCTTAGTGCATTTGGTCCTACCAAGGTTTTTAAGTCAATGATTGGGTTATTGCATTTGGTTCTTGAAGTTATTCAACTTGTACAAAATGAGATTGCGACGAGAATTACTGTCATATATTGACAACAATAGGAGAATGAAGTTACTATATATTGCTTCTTACATTGTTGAGTACCTTTGGTTTTTAAGAGGAGACAACACTATCAAGATGAGAAGGTAAAAGCCTTAAATTAATGATAAGGTGTCATGTCACTACCCTCTAGGATTTTAGCCCACAAAATTTGGGCTTGAACTTAAAATTCAAATATCATCGAAAATAATTTTTTGAGGAGAATCTTACTAGGGTGATTAGGAGACAAGAAACCACATATATTTCCATACCAAATTTTTCGACGAAGATCAAGGTAGATCTTGGTGTTTCTTGGGTTGACATCAATGACAACGACCTATCAATAATATCCCCCTTTTGCATTGATGGAAACACAAGTACTTCCCCTGCGATCATAACTCCTTGTGACATCATGTTTCTAACCTTCCTAATTCTTTCTCTCCCCCTTTGGGAAGTACTTAAAGGGTGGTGAATAATTATTTCCAACAATTTACCTAACAATGGAAAATTAAGGACTGATTTTCTACAACAGATCCAACCCACACATGCGCTAGAACCTAACAAAAATGCACATGTGCAAGTATGGTAGAGATACAAGGCACAACATGTGCAGTTGTACAACATATTACATGGATAGGTTTGCATATTTTGCTTTTATTAGTGGTTTCAAAGGACCTACAGGTACGCAAAATTTCTTTCATAAATTTTTGAATATTGCTATAACTCGTATTTTCTCAATGGACATATTTTCCTAGATTGGGAAAGTTATTGTTAGCTCGATTTTTTTTTTGAATAAAAAGTTGGATTTAAAGGGAATATTTTACCTGTTTTGTACAAATGAAATTAGTTGTTTGAAATTCTTTTCTTTTGCTATTTTTTTTATTTTTAAATTTTTATTTTTATTTTTATTTTATTTTTTTAATTTTTTATTTTTATTTTTATTTTTTTTATTTTTATTTTATTTTATTTTTTTATTTTTTTTTTATTTTATTTTATTTTATTTTTATATTATATTTTATTTATTTTATTTTTATTTTATTTTATTTATATGTACTAGAAAAATTCTTGGTAGTACATTTTATTTCAACAAGCCAAAAATTAGATTCAAAAATCAACAAGAAATTTTTACAAGGAAATTTTTTATAATTTAACGAGGTTTGAACATTTAGCATGATATTAAGATATTTTGAAGAGGTTGATTTATGAATTTTCACAATAGAAAAAAATAGTAATTTCTTGTGTTTTATTGAAGGTTTTAATTGATGGAAATTTTATTTGTTTAGATTTAGAAATAACAACTAGTAGTCTTAGGTTTGAGGATAGGTTGGATGGGGTTTCTAACTACCTACCTTGGAAAGAAAGGGTTACCTTTCTAGTGAAGAATAATTCTCTTTAGGAAATAGTTGATAAGGAGATTCAGGCACCAATGGATGCAACACTATTGGAAACCCATGAGGAGGAGGATATCAATGCTTAGAATTCCGTCATGGATGTCGTGAAGGACCATTCAATCCATCACTTGGAAGAAAAGAAGATAGTTAGGGGAATGTTAAAAGCTCTAGTGCATTTTTTCCAGAGTGATAATGTGATCTGGAAGATGATATTAAAAAATAAATTAAGGTCCATCCATTTTTCAAGATCGGACAATGTGACTAACTATTTTATGAAAATTACCTAAGTTCTTGATCAGCTTGCAACAATTGTAGAAAAGTTGGAGGAAAAACTAGTAAACGTGGCATTGAATGAGTTCACTGAGTGTTGGGAACTATTACCCTCTATTAATGGGGTTATATATATTTTTTCAGTGCATCATTCACCACTATTTTAAGCCCAAGGTCACGAGTTAAAGGCATGTAAAAAATTTGAAACCTTATATCAGGTATCCTAAACATGTGTCTTGTCAATTTCAATCTATATTCATTGTTTTTTGTCAGAACATGTCTTGTCCCATGAAAGTATCATCAGTGTATGGGTTAGTCCAGCCAAAATCAACGTGCACATATGTCATTCCATATGGCTAACTATCTATAGAGTCTGTAAGTGACCTTGTCCTTGGTGCATTATTACTCATGAAAATGATCACAACATAACAATCTCTTCTAACAAGTTCACATTTTCTGAAGTAGTTCATGGTTCACAATGCAAAATGGTATAGGTGGTCAAAAATTCAACCTAGTCTCATATTGTAGAGCATGACTATAAGATTCCATGTCACAATTTTTTTTTTATTAGATCATTTGATAGAAATTTATGACTTGGTCAAACTTGGTAGTTATGACATGAGAATATTCTAGATGGATTTCCAGGTAGAGCATTGGATATCACATACATATGATCACATACATATTTGTGATTTTCTAGTAGGGAAAGGGAATTGGATATTTAACCTTTCGGGCCTAGGTTGAATTGTGCAAGTGAATGTCAACATGGAAATAAGTTAAAAAGTAGCCATTGGGCCAATCTAACTATTGGAAATGGGGTCTATTAGTTGTTATAAATACCTTGGACCAAGAAAGTAAGAGAATGGAGGAAAATATAGCTGTAAAAAATAAATAACAACCAAGAAGACCAAGTCAATTTCCAAGGACAATTCACACCCCCTTGTGTGGACAAATCGAATGAGAAATGGACCGAGTACATTGAACGTCGGAGATGAGAAGTTACTATCTTGACATTTTACCACTAGAAGTCATTTTCATAGGGAGGTCGTGGCCTCTTTTGGGAAGTTTGAGTCAATTCTACCCCTTGGGAGTAAGTAAATATATTTTGTAATATTTCCAAGGAATTAAAAATTTCTAAGTCACACTTATGTGGAATACTAACACTATTTTATTGAGGATAGTCTTACTAGCCATTAGACATTTTTATTTAGAAGACTAAGCTCTACTTCATTGTAATTGTTTTTTTTTTTTCACTTGAGACAAGTGTTATCATTAATAAAAAGCTTGTCTATTTACAAACTCTTGTACTTTTAAATATAATTGTGGAGTGTTTTTTTGTAATTATTTCTTTTCTTCTTGTTGTTATTGGGCATGATTTGAAATATAATTCTATTTTTCTAACAAGTAAATTCTATCATAAGACTAATGTTCTCTACCATTGAGGAGCTAATATGTTACATGAAACAGAGCAACTAGGGCCTTCCCCCTTGTTTGCTTTGTTTTGCAAGTGAATCAATCCAAGGGATTTAAACTACTTCGAAAGGGGGTTTTACTAATCCAAGGGTTTTGTAGTTTGTCACACACATAGGACATAGTTGGGAGACGACATAAGAGGAGACTTCTCTTTAGGAGGTTGAAAGTTTGCATGGTGAATTAAGCAATAACGAGGGTTATTTCCGGAACGACCAAGTCCACTTCCTTGACAAGAATCAAATAGAGCAACTTAGAGGGATATTTAATTCACACTTTGGAAATAGGTGATACTCTAAGGCACAAGTATAATTTCAACAACCAAAAATCTAAAAATTTAAACATCCTTTTTTTTTTTAATTTTCTACAATTAAGGTAGGATTTATTTGCATATCAATTTTCAGCAAGTCATTTAATGGGGAAAATGTAGCAAAATTTTAAGACCTAATCCCCATTTTGATACAATTTTCTCTTTCCTTCATACTACACTTGTATCTAGCCTTTTGGTTGCAAATTTGTAAGATAATAGGGTTTTTCCTTGCTGAATTTGCATTTTCTGGCCACCAAAAATAAGTTGTAATAGTTTACAGGCGATTACCTTATACTAGATTTGATATTTTTAGCTCTACATTGGTTTATAATCATTTTTTTTACATTAGAGTTGAGTTTCCTCCATTTTCCATGTGTTAAAACTGTTAAGCAAATTTCTAGAAAATTTCTGGGTAAATAAACATAACTTAAAAATTTAAATATGTCTCCAAATTTAATAGAGGGGAGGCCCCAAAGGCTCTATAATCATCTTATAGCAATTCCACACTCTAATATGACTCTTTATATGTGTTTTGACATAGTGGATTGACTAATAAAAATAAAATGATTTGTTGTCCATGTACTTTTATGCAGATTTTACTATTTGTCACATAAGACAAAAACTATTTTCATCTATAAATCCATAACCAAACATCAAAGTTGATAAATAACTTCATATTTGGCTAAGATAAATTTATTAGACCAAAAATAATAGGTCATGTGCTATATATTTGAGTTATTTAATTACTAACATTTGCTACTATAAATCTGCACTATTTATACATAGGGCAACAAACATATGAAGTTGACTCCACATAAGGAATTATACAGTTCGGGGATATTTAGGGACTCCTAAATTGGATTTTTAGGGAGTGTTTGGCTTAAATACTGTGGGATTTGGCTGAGGTGGCAGTTGGTCCCTACCTTCTGTGCTCATCTAGCAAGGCTATCGGGACCTTAACAACTATGCTAAAAAAATTAGTAACATGAACCAATTGTTAAAGGGATTTTCACTTTGGAACGCCTTCCCAATTGGGAAATGCTTTGGGGTGACTACATACAATAAGATACCCAGGAAGAGTCTAAGGTCAACATACAAGGAGGTGGATAAGAGAACTTGGCCTTGGTGGGTCAAGCCAATAAAGAAAAAAGAAAGAGTTCAACAAATTGGGCTAAAACTGAAGAGCCAACATCATAGCTGGGAAATAAGAACGACTTGAGTAAAATAAAGTGCTTAATTTGTGACTAGAATGGAAACTATGCATCATAATGTCTAAATAATAAGGGGAAGGGGAAGTCATAGCATACAACATCAACACATGTTGATGGATTTGCAACCAAAATTGAGGAATTATCGTTGGTATACTCTTTGTGTACTAGCACCACCACTAGTAGTGAATTGTATTTGGGTAATGTGCATCATGCCACATGACAATACCATAAAAATTTCAATGGTTTGGCAAAGAAAGACTCAAATCTACATGTGGAGCTTGATAATAATGCTAGGTCTACAGTGAGGGGTATTGGGACCACCATGTGTTAAATCGAATCTAGCAGGTCATTGAATGCTAAGGAAGTGCTATATATTCTAGGGTTACACAATTTTTTTATCAACCTCAACAATGGAGGATAGAGGATTCATTGTGTTGTTTCAGAAGGGACAAGTACTTATATGTGCAGAGGGAGCTAGTCTTGATTCAACAGGAATTGTTGGGATTGGAGAGAAGAACCACTAGAGGTTGCAAGGGATGCTAGTGAAGGCTTTGATACATAGAAAGCACAACCTATGTGAGCTATGGCACATGAGGATGTGACACCTTCACTACAGGTTGTTTCCAATTTTGAAGCATATTGTATTGATTTCCTAGAGTTCAACATTGCACAATAAGGCATTTGTGGAGGGTGCACACTTGGCAAGAAACATAAGGATTTTTTCCCATGTACTGACAAAATAGGGTTGTAGAGAGGAAAAAATTGATCCATTGTAGGAGTTTGTGAGCATGTAGGATTCCAAACCTCTATGGAGATGCTAGTCTTTCTGAGACTCAAAAATTTGAGAAGATTCTGACAAAAATGATGAAAAGAGTTTCAAAATTCACGTTTTAAACAAGTTGCACTCTTTGTTAATCAAAATACTTCAGTTGGTCCCTGAGGATGAGTGGAGTGTCTGCCCGAAACATTGGACAATTCCTCGCACTACATACATAGTAAAAATCGGCAAGAAGTCAATTGCAATTATTACGATCGATTATGGAAGCCTGCATGCTCATATTCTGATCCTCTATGGAGATGTCAGTCTCTCTAAGACTCAAAAATTTGAGAAGCTCCTTAAAAAAATGATGAAAAGAGTTACAACCTTAATATTTTAAAGAAGTTGCACTCTTTGCTAATCAACATGCTTCAGTTGGCCCTTGATGATGGGTGGGTTGTCCACTCGAATCATTGGACAATTCCTTGCACTACATACACATTAAATATCCTCAAAAGGGAAATTGTAATTATTATTATGGATTGTGGAAGCCTACAAGCTCATAATTTGAAACTCTATGGGGAGGCTAGTCTCTTTGAGACTAAAACTTGAGAAGCTCCAGAAAAAAATGATGAAAAGTATTACAAACTTAGTGTTTTAAAAGAGTTGCACTATTTGTTAATCAACATGCCTCTGTTGGTCCCTAAGGATGGGTGGTGTATCCATCCAAATCGTTGGACAATTCCTCACGCTACATACACACTAAATATCTCCAAAAAAATAATTGTAATTATTATTATGGATTGTGGAAGCTTGTAGACTCATATTTTGAACCTTTATGGAGAGGTTGGTCTCTTTGAGACTTGAAAATATGAGAAGCTAATTGATGGAAAGAGTTAATGTTTTAAATAGGCTGCACTCTTTGCTAATCAACATGGTTCATTTGGTCCCTAGGATGGGTGGAGTGTCCACTTGAAATGTTGGACAGTTCCTCATGCTACATACATAGTAAAGATCCCCAAAAAAGAAATTATAATCATTGTAGGAGTTTCCAAGGCGATGATTCATGACTAGGATTTTCTTATGTTTCTTTGGGTAGAGGCATGAAACAATACAATTTATGTTTAGAATTGGGGTCCTCATAGGATCTCTGGGGACAACACCCTTGAGGAAGCATTCAAAGAGGTGAAGCTAGAGATAGAGAATTTTCACATGTTTGGTTTCTAATGTATATCCATGTTCCTGCAAAGAAGAGGAAAAAGTTGTGATCCTCAGTGGAGGAGGAAATATTAGTGGGATACAATGAGACTTTGAAGACATAAAATATTGTCATTGCAAGAAGGAGGAAGATAAGTATTAGTAAGGATGTAAAGTTCGAGGAGGACCTAGCATCCATGAAGTGTCATGTGCCACTTCTAGTGATAGAGGATGAGGAGCAGAATTTTTCAAAGGATAAACAACATTCATCAACTACTTCTAGTTCAAATAATAAAAAATTAGGTTAGCAGGAAAAGTCAAAAACAAATCCTACCAATTTTGTTAGGAAACCGTGATGGTTTAAGTAGAAATTGAGGGATGCTCAAGGGCATGTAAAGGCTCCTAGAAGCACATTTAGGGTGAGTAATATTTGAGGAGGTTTCCAAATTATGTGGCACTCATCAACAACATTATTGATATTGGACCTACACATTTTTAGGAGACAACATAACAACATGATTGTAATGATGCCATGATGGAAGACTATAACTCCATTATGAGGAATAATGTTATGGGATATTGTGCCAAGACCAAAGGGATGATATAGATGGTAACATAAAGAAGTATAAGGTGAGGATTGTGGCAAGAGGAATCTCCTAGAAATATAGAGTGGACTATGAGGATACATTTATTGAAGTCACCAAATATACTTCCATTAGAATTGTTTTAGTTACGTCTTTAGTGATGAGGTGGAGGATACAACATTCCTCAATGAGGTGATTATGGAGGAGGTGTATATAGGACAATGTTAGGGCTTTGAGGTGCATGTGAGAAGTCTTATGTATGAATATTGAAGGCCTTATATAGACTTAGGTAGGAACCTGGGGTGTGCTACTCTAGGATTGATTTGTATTTATTGGGCATGTGCTTCACTAAAAGTGAAGAGGATCCCAACTTGTACTTCATACTTGTTAGAGGTTATCCACTTATCTTGATACTGTATGTGGATAACTTGCAGAAGTCAAGTGAGATATTCCTTGGTTAGGGGATGTGTGCAATAGATATCTTAAGGATATTTGGGATGAAGGACTCTAGATCTATGGATACACCTATGATCACCATTCTAAAGAAGGTTTTGACTTCATATTTGAAGTTGGATCATTCCCACATTGCACAAACAACTACTAGGGTCCTTGATATGTTGGTCAACACTAGATCATATATCTACTTTGTTATGAACAATTTGGTTTAGTTCATTGTGGATTCGAGGCAAGTGCATTCATGGGTGAAATTCTCCATGTGTATCCGAGTTCCCAAAGTTGTAATTTTTGATGTGAGTGGAATTGATAGAATGTGACTAACTTGTTTGTGTTTCCCTTCTTATACTTTATCATTAAATGGAATTGCTATACAAAATCCAACCACTTGTAATTTTTGGTTTGTTGTAACTTACTGTAGGCCTGTAGGTATTGTAGCGACTTCCAATATATGTGGATGGTTGTCTCCTTTCCTAATCCATAATGGATTTTGTAAGTCAAGTCAGAATCTTACCATATGTTGATGACCAAGATGGTCCTAGGAAAAGTTGTTCTCGACTTGTGCAGAGTTTGATTGTCTCAATTGATTGCGAAAACTAGTGCCAGGATGAAGGGTTCGATGCACTAATTCCGATGATGTCTCTGCATTTCCTTTTGCCCTCCCGGTGATGGAGAAAACATCCTTCAAATTTGAGGTGTCGTGGAGGGCCTTGTAAGCCATGTGATATTTTGTAGTGCAATGAGGCATAAAACTTCATCTCCAAAATTCTGCAGAAGAAATGTGGTAAGAATCAAAGGTTGATATGTATTTGGCACATTTGTAAATGGTGCAAATAATAAGGTGCAATAATGATAATGATGTCTAAAACCCTAAGGTGCAAAAACCTAAGATGACATTCATAATATGTTGCATTTGAAATAGGGTGCATATGTTAAACATGGTGGCAAAGACATTATGGCGTAAAAACTTTGGTGGCAAATAGTATGTAATACGTTTTAATATGGCACATTTTAAAAACTATATGCTATAGTTTTCAAATGGTGTTATTACGTTGCATTTAAAATATGTCACAAAAACAATGGAAATTATCAAAGGTTATATCTTGTTGCATTAAATTTAGTGCAATCCACGTCATTACCAAAGCATATGACAGAAGGTACGACAAAATCCACATAGCATGGACAGTTGGAACAGATTCTCGAAGGTGTCAGAAGTCAAATCATTCCAATGGAACCTCCGGGGATTGTGGATGTATTAAAGTCTGATGAATTGCGAAAAGTATGAGCCGAGTCAGCAATCAATTTAGGAACAAATGGAGTTAAGGAGACTGCATCATGTCATGCAACAGAAGTTAGTCTGCCATAGGAGGTGGCTACATCCGCAAACAATGTCCGATCAGTGCCACAGGGATTTGCAAAATTGTTAAACATAGTCCTCGAAACATGGCATGTCAGTGTAGAGAAAATCCGGGTTATGTGGCAACAGAGGCTCAGTAAGGTGGCTTGTTTATCGTAGTTGTGGAACCGAACTAGAAGTCGAGGTATGTGGCATGTCATCACAGTTACGGTTAAACAACGTGGAGTTGGTGGTCCAATCAGCATGGAGGTAAGCCAAAAAAACACAGAGTTGTTGCAACAAGTAAATCACACAGTGGAAGAGATGATAACTATGATTTTCGAGGATGAGTTAGCTTGAAAATAATGCACCGAAGTACAATACTATTGCCACATGGGTGCCAACAAACCGTTAAAGAATGGTTGTGTAGGTCCAAATTAGTCAACAGTTGTAGCACATCTCGGAGGTGGGATGGAGCAGGTCAAAACTTCCAGGAGCAGTTGTCACATGCCATGAATTCAGAGTTTGGTTGACTCTCGGGTTACAAGCGCCAACGAGTAAAGAGTTTGAAAGTCAACCTTTAATTAAAAGCTCCAACGTAATGTGCATATGGTTATGAAGGTAGTGCATGCATGTGCATTAATAAACCAACAAACATGCTAATGTACGTGGCTTCAAACAATTAAGGTAATTCAAAAATCAAGGTATTGTTTACCATTCGAATAATTTTGAAGCTAAGTGCAATGCATAAGGTTTATGCGCTATCTCAAATAGCCAAAGTTGTTTTAACAACTTAAAACCAAAAATAACCATTGAAGATGTATAAAAGGAGGATTGTCACACCATTCAAAGGGGGAGAGTTTTCCATCAAGAATTCATTCTTCGTCAAGCATAAAGGAAGGAGAAACTTGCAGCGTTGTGTTAGAAGAGAAGAGAGGCATTTCAGAAGCCCATCAAGTCTCTTCCATTTCTAGAGGTGAAACCCTTCAAAAAGGAGGTTGCGCTTTAGTTTTCAAGCGATAGTTTAGTGAAAGAAGCTTCAGGATCATAGTTTCAACATTTGTCTGCAGATGCTCTTTTGAGAATTTCCTGGCCATCCTTGGGCCTATTTAGGAATGGAGAAAGGCGCTGGAAATTTGAAGCAGGAGAATTTATTTCTACAGTGACCAGTATTGTCTATGAGCATAGATTAGCTGGTAAAATCACATGTAAAGAAACTCTTGAAGCACTTCTAATAGAACGATCACACATTTTGAATTGGAACCAAAGATGTAGTCCAGGAGGGACGAACTCTATCATCAAATTCTTACTGAGTTTGCATCCTTTATTTTGCTGCTTATGCGTCATTTAATTCTTATGTTTTAAAGCATAATGAAAACTTAATATTCCTCTTGCATTTCTAATTTATGCAATTCAAGGTTCAATTCTCTGTTTAAAAGACAATCACCCATCATTTTAATATTGCGCTTTTAGAGAGGATGATCTAATTTCCACATTTCAGTTCATTTTTTGTATCATAATAGGTTGGCTCTTTTTTAGGTGCAAGAATGGAAAAGAGTTCCAGGAAGCTCAAGCAGGAGAATGATACTTTGTGATGAATGGTGAAATCTCTGGAGGAAGACAAGAAAAGACTCTAGACAAAGGTTGAAGCTTTGAGAAACGATGCTTTGTGGCGGATGGTGAAACCTCTCAAGGAAGGCAAGCAAAGACTCCAGGCAGAGACTGAATTTTTGCAAAAGGGTCGAAGGATAAACAATTCATCAGTTCACAGTGCATCCACTGAAAGGAAGAGTGAGGTCTCCCCTCTTCATGTGGATGATGAAGACAGTTCATCATTATCCACGACTCCAAAGACTCATTCGGTAGAAGAAGCTATCGAGAGTTTTTCCTCACCTTCTAAAGAAAATTCTTATGCACCGTCCTCGCCAAGAAAAGACTTGGAGAAGAACAAGTCTTCCAGTGATTAGGATATTGGAGCATTCTAAAAGCATACTAAAAGAATGGGTATGAAGCTAATGCAGAAGATGGGTTACCTAGAAGTACAAGTTCTTGGAAAAAAAAGTCAGGGCAGACTCCAGCGGTCTTAGTATGGGAGAGGCTGAAACATGAAGGCATAGGATTCAACCAATCAATTTGTGACTATTGTAGGAAGAGTTGTCACATTGCAGATCAATGTTGGTCTGTACATCCCGACTTGATGCCAAAGAAGTTGAAAGACTGAAAAGGTAAAAAGACATATCACTCAGACAGTGATTCGGAAGGTTATACCTTAGACCAAAGCTTTATGCTAAATGTCATTAAAAATATTTATTCATGTACCTTTTGCGACAGTAACACACACTGTGTAGAAGAATGTTGGAAGCAGAAGGAATTCAACAAAAAGATGGGTGTTGTAAAGACTAAACCACGTAAAGAAGATGCAACATTGCAAGTAAAGAAGCATCCTAGGAAGATATTACTTTAGTTAGACAAGGACTCCGCAACATCCAAACAAAGTATGAGAAAGTCCAATAAAAAGGAAGCTAGCACAAACTCTGAAGAACGTGTTTGTCGACATTGCAAGTTGAAAGGGCATTCGAAGAGAAAATGTCTGATGCTACCTCGAGAGACAAAATCAACATAAACAGAGTAAGAGACATCAAAAAAAACTTAGAGGCGAGGGATGTTAGTCTCCAGATTGGAACTGGGAAAATTACATGCCATATGTATAAACTGGGAGTTTGTAAATTGTTGACAGTAGGCCTAGTCAAAGTTTGTAACTAGAGTCTAGATGGTTTTTACATTAACTCATGCTTGTAACCAAGTTCATGTTTATAATAAAACTTTTGGAGGTCCAAAATTTCTTTCTATTGGGAGGTGTGATCTAGAATGGATTTTGTAAGTCAAGTCAGAATCTTACCATATGTTGACGACCAAGATGGTCCTAGGTGGCAAAGTTTTTCTCGACTTGTGCGGAGTTTGATTGTCTCATTTGATTGCAAAAACTATTGCCAGGACGAAGGGTTCGACACACTGATTCCGGTGATGACTTTAGATTTCCGTTTGGCCTCCTGGTGATGGAGAAAACATCTGTCAAATTTGAGGTATCGTAGAGGGCCTTGTCAGCCATGTGACATTTTGCAGTGCAATGGGGCACAAAACTTCATCTCCAAAATTCTGTAGAAGAAAGGTGGTAAGAATCAAAAGTTGATTTTTATTTGGCACATTTTTAATTGGCACAAATAATAAGGTGCAATAATGATAATGATGTCAAAAACCCTAAGGTGCTAAAACCTAAGATGGCATTCATAATAGGTTTCATTTCAAATAGGGTGCATATGTTAAACATGGTGGAAAAGACATTATGGCATAAAAACCTTGGTGGAAAATAGTATGTAATACATTTTATTATGGCGCATTTTAAAAACAATATGCTATAGTTTTCAAATGGTGTTATTACGTCGCATTTAAAATATGTCACAAAAACAATGGCAATTATCAAAGGTTATATATTATTGCATTAAATTTAGTGAAATCCACGTCATTACCAAAGCATATGGCAGAAGGTACGACAAAATCCACATAGCATGGACAGTTGGAATAGATGCTCAAATGTGTTGGAAGTAAAAGTATTCCAACGCAACATTCCAATGGAACCACCGGGGATTTTGGATGTATTAAAGTCTGATGAATTACGGAAAGTATGACCCGAGTCAGCAGTCAATTCAGAAACGGATGGAGCCAAGGAGTATACGTCATGTCATGTAGCAGAGTTAGCCTGCCACAAGAGGTGGCTACATCTGCAAACAATTTCCGGTTAGTGCCACAGGGATTTGCAGAATGGATAAACATAGTCCTTGTGACATGGCATGCCAGCACAGAGAAAATCCAGGTTATGTGGCAATAGAGTCGTAGTAAGGTGGCTTGTTTATCGTAGTTGTGGAACCGCACTGGAAGTTGGGCTATGTGGCATGTCATCATAGTTATGGTTAAACAACGCGGAGGTGGCGGTCCAATCAACATGGAGGTAAGCCAACAAAACACAGAGATGTTGCAGTAGGTACGTCAAATGGTGGCAGAGATGATAGTCATGACCGCCAGAGAATGAGTTAGCTTGCAAACAATGCAGCGGAGTACAATATTGTTGCCACATGGGTGCTAACAAACCGTCAGAGAACGGTTATGCAGGTCCAAATTAGTAGACAGTTGTAGCACATCTTGGAGGAGGGATGGAGCAGGTCAAAACTGTCAGGAGCAGTGGTCACATGCCATGAATTCAGGGTTTGGTTGACCCTCTAGTTACAAGCGCTGACAGGTAAAGAGTTTGAAAGTCAACCTTTAATTAAAATCTCCAACTTAATGTGCATATGGTTACGAAGGTAATGAATGAATGTGCATTAGAAAACCAACAAACGTGCTAATGTATGTGGCTTCAAACAATTAAGGTAATTCAAAAATCAAGGTATTGTTTACCATTCGAATAAGTTTGAAGCTAAGTTCAATGCATAAGGTTTATGCACTATCTCAAATAACCAAAGTTGTTTTAACAACTTAAAACCAGAAATAACCATTGAAGGTGTATAAAAGGAGGTTTGTCACACCATTCAAAGGGGGAGATTTTTCCTTCAAGAAGCCATTCTTCCTCAAGCATAAAGGAAGGAGAAAGTTGTAGCCTTGTGTTAGAAGAGAAGAGAGGCATTTTAGAAGCCCATCAAGTCTCTTCCATTTCCAGAGGCGAAACCCTTCAAAAAGGAGGTTGCGCTTCAGTTTTCAAGTGATATTTTAGTGAAAGAAGCTTCAGGGTTAGAGTTTCAACATTTTTCTACAGATGCTCTCTTGAGCATTTCCTGGCCATCCTTGGGCCTATTCAGGAATGGAGAAAGGCGCTAGAAATCTGTTGCAGATGACTTTCTTTCTACAGTGACCAGTAGTGCCTGTGAGCACAGATTAGCTGGTAAAATCACATGTAAATAAATTCTTGAAGCACTTCTAATAGAACAGTCACACATTTTAAAGCGGACCTGGAGAGGTAGTCTAGGAGGGACGGACTCTGTCATCAAATTCTTACTGAGTTCTCGTCTTTTATTTTGCTGCTTATGTGTCATTTAATTATGATGTTTTAAAACATAATGACAACTTAACATTCCTCTTGAATTTCTCATTTATGAAATTCATGGTTCAATGCTCCATTTAAAAGACAAACGCCCATTAGTTTAATCTTGCACTTTTAGAGAGGACGATCTAATTTCCGCATTTCAGATCATTTCCCATTATATGGTGTTTTCAATTTTTGAAATCTTACACTAGGGTGTGGAGCCCCTTGTACTAGGTAGGGTAGTTGAGAACTACCCCATGAAACACTTTAGAATGGTAGCACACATGCCATCTTGCATGAAGACTACTCCCATAACATATCCATTTGCATCTGTCTCAATTTTGAACAGATATTGCAAGTTTGGTAATGCAACAACCAACACTCGATTGCTTTTCTTATCCAATTCTTTAAAGGCCTTTTGATGGACCTTCCTCCACTAGAAAATCTTTCCACTTGCGATCTGGAGTGGTGAGATTACTACTTAAAATGAAGCTTTGAATTTTCTCAGATATTGTGCTTCCCCAAAAAAAGTCCTAGCCTCTAAAACATTTGGAAGTACCAACCAATTCATAATTCCCTCCATCTTGGCACGATCTACCTTAAGCTCCACTCCACCAATCACATATAATAAATAACCAAATACTGCCATGCAACCTCACACATACTAAGATTTTCTAGTTGTTGGTGCTTCTTTAATCTCTCTAACACCTTCCTTGAATCCGAGACATGCTCCTCCTAAGTAGAAATGTATACTGGTATATCATCCAAATAAACCATAGAAAATGAATCTAAATATGGGCACAATATATCATTGATTAATCTCATGAACTTAGCTAGTGCATTGCATAGACCAAATGGGATGACTAACCACTCATAAACACCTTGTTTGGTTTTGAAGGCAATCTTCTAGGTATGTTCTTCTCTTGCTCAAGCCTAATAATACCGTGATTTTAAATGAAACTTGGTGAAGTATTTTTCTTGTTGCAATTTGTCCAACAAATCATGATCCCTAGGTAGAGAGTACGTGTTCTTGAGCATAATATTTTTCAACTGTTATGGTCCCACCCTAACCCCCTTATTTATGTAGTGGGATCACGTCATAATAAAGAGTCAATAAAGCCCATATTAATAATTGTAAGTGGTTAACCCGCTATTAATGACGGGACCAC
>APFE031379490.1:0-18654 GCA_000404065.3 Pinus taeda | reverse complement strand
GATAGCATCAAGGTCTGTCTAAGAAAACTAAGGGGAGCAAGACTCTTATTCTGGGCCACGGACATCTCTTTGTGGAAGCACAAGTATGTTCACACAAATATCAGGCAACAGAAGTCTATCGACAGTGAATCAAGCACACTTTCGTGACAATGCAGAGATTTGAAGTCAGTTGTGCCCTGGCTGCAATAGTGAGTAAACACTTGAAGTTCTATTTGGATAGTGACTCCTTTCTAAGGTCTAGGCGGCTAACACTGGATAGCATAAGGCCTGAACCCTGACTGTTTAAGAGCTAATACCCTACTGTGACAGCAGTTATCCCTGGAGGGTTCGTTGAAGCAGTCGTAACCTTCTCTAGGGCAAGTCACTGGCAACTTTTTGAGCCTAGGGCGAGACCATGGCAACGGGACATTCATGAGGCAACTATGTGGCATGATCCGTAGCAAACAAACCTAACTAATTCTACTGTGGCAAAGAAAAGGAAGCAAGAGTTAGCTAAGTCTAGCTAATACTAGGGTTGAAAAGTCTAGCTAATACTAGGGTTGAATGAAGGTCAGGCCAATAGTACTAGGGCAACAGGGACATCAACAATTATTGTGGATATGAATCTTAGTAGCACTGGGGTTTATAACCTAGTAAGCATTACATGAACTAATAGCATATTCATGAACTATTGATGGACTTAAATCATCAGTTACACTGTTTACTGAAATCAATATTATTTCTATTTGCAAGAATTGAAAATAGTACTATGATACTAATAAAATACAATTTTTTTCATGTACTATATCCAACCCTAGGGCGATTTTACCCTAAGGAATATTATAATATGGTAGTCACATATGTTCATTGACAATATAATCCACCAACCAACTTTTTATTGATAGAAGAAACATCCCATTGTTGTTTTCTTGTTCAAAAAAACTCCTCCCAAATCTTTGACCATTCTTTAGAAAATGTCTCAACAGTTTTCATGATGTGTCAATAATTTCTATTTGAAGAAAAAAACATATTGGGATTCTTTTGACAATTGACTTCATTGATCCTTTTGTTTCCTGAATAAAAATAATTGACCAAAAGCATAATTAATGTAACTTCTTAATGTTGTGGCTCCTTGCATTGGTGTATGTTTCCAATTTGTTTCCCTTCTTTCATGACAACATTAGACACACACACAAATAGACATAGAGATCTAGAGATAGAAGAAGAGATGTTAACCTATAACCTAACTTACTTTGATTCTGAGTAATTAGTCATTATAGCGGATACCTTGATTGAGGGGATAGAGTATGGCCATTAGTATCTCCCCCATGCAATTGAAACTGACATCGTCATTTCCAGTTAATGTTCATTGCCATTCTTCATGTGGTCAAAACACACATGGTCGTGGATAATCACTCATTTTCTTCTTGTGAATGTCACCTTTTGGTTTGATATAATAACATCATACTAAGGGGAAGATATATACATCATTTCATATAGTATTCTGATTTCAGTAAAGGAACACAATTTGCATTGTGTCAAAAATATTACAGACAATGATTTCATAATTTTAAACTCTTCAAGAAAAATAAATTATACAGGGTGATAGCAAACCAGAAAACAAGGTTGATTTCTCATTTACAAATGACCACTTTATTGATCTACAAATTAGACATGGCCACGTAATTGAAAGGACCAAGGCATTAAAGCTTGATGTATAGGAAACACTAAAAGAAATAAAAAACAAAATAAAATAAAATGACTTTGTTAATATACATAAAGCCCAATAGCTTATGAGACCAATCCTAAACAGAACAAAAAGTATCATCTTTATGGTCCTTGGGAAAAAGAATTATCATCTCTTGGCAACCAAAATGTAGAATTCAAAGCAGATTGCATAAAAGGCCTGGGAAAATTTTGCCTGTTGAGTTGGTTGATTAAGGTGTTCAACTTCTTCAACCTTTTATTATTTTTCAAATTTGTAGCACAAAATTCCTTATTCTAGCTAGAAGAAGCTGTAAAAGAGGAGGCAAAAAGGGTGCTTTCTGGCAACACCAAATTTCAGGATTCCTTATTGGCATTGGCTGAAAGACAGGAATAGCATGATTGTGTTGAAAAGTGACTTACTGCAACAATGCAAAATTTTCTGGGAATACTGATGTACAAAAGTTGCAACTAGAGGCAATTGTCCCAGTGTTGCAACATTACAACATCTCTCTTGTTTCTACTAAAAGTAGGTTGGTGCAACCATTTTGTGCTTGTTTATATAAAAGATTGGTGGGGGCTCTTTTATATTCATGCATACAATTCCTTTGGATTAATCCACTTTGGGGATAAATAATTTGATAAACAAAAGAAGTAAGCAACCCCAAGTCAAAAGATGAGGGCCTGTCCAAAGAGCGCAGAAATTCTTCTGTTACTAATGATTGCAGTGTAGAAGGTGAAAAGACATCTAAGCAAGATCTAGAGAAAAAACTTCCTATAGCAGCAATGGAGGAGAACCAAAAGATGAAACAAATAAGGAAGAAGTTGAGCAAAATGGGAATAAAGACAGGATGCTCAAAAAAAACTGACAAGCTATTACGTTTTCCTTGTTGTGATAGTTCAGGCACCAGGTTCTACTGTCAGAATAATTACAACGTGAATGCCTATGCATTTCTGCAAAGCTTGCCAAAGATACTAGACTGTTGGAGGAACAATAAGAAACATCCTTGTAGGTACTAGACAATGTAAGAACAAGCATTCAAGTACACATTATTGGCATACAATAAAGTTTATTGGCCTTACACCTGCTAAAATTGGTGCCTCTAATGCTGCCCACCATTCAGAGAACTAGGTTATTTGCCTGCCATTACCTATTTTTCTATGGATTTTTTTTTTCACCTGGTTCTTCTGGTGTACTGAAAGTTCTATCTGAATTAGGCTTATCTTAATTAGTGTACTCCCCCCCAATTGATCTTGTTTTTCATGGGCTCATCCTTTCCCTTCCTTGCACTTTCTGTGAGGGACGGATGCAAAGTCCCATATAGATCTTGACCTTTCTCCTGCTTCACTTTAAACCACCAAGTGACCCCTCTACTTGACTGACAAGTTGAATATATATTAAGTTTTTCAGTTGGTAGTTTTCCAAAAACTATCTTAGTTTACTAGCAATTTGTTGTGTGTCATTTTGTATCATATATGCCAGAGCATTAATGTTTTTATCTAGGTGCATCGCAAGGGAGTTCTCTTAATTTTTTAGAGTCATCTAGATTTTATCTATAGAATTAAACAGAATCAATCCTTTCAGAATATATTCTCTAGAAAGTTGGAGGATGCAGATGACTGCATTTCTCATTATATCAATCTGGTTTGGAGGAGCAAATTTTCAACATCAATTTTAACCTGGAGATTCTGGTTCACAGTTGAAACTCTTATTGTACTTATATCTTTAACCATTCATTCTGCATCCAATCACTTATGCCATGCTCTAAATCGTGTTTGCTTTGCCACTTCCATACTTTTGAGGTCTTTAATTGAATGAATGTGAAAAATTGATTAACACAATGGTACAAAACCCAAACTTCTATTTTCTTTTCAAGGAAACAATATATATTTGGTCTTTGTAACTTTTGCTGAGCACAAATGCTTGCTGACTTTTATGTAATACAAGCTTTATTACACTAACAGATTCAGTTATGCTCATAATTCTTGAGGGGCTTTATAGCATCATTATCTGAGCAGTTTGGAAGAGTAAAATCCTACAAGAACTCAGTCCAAATTGTTCTTTAGTTAAATAGAATTGAACTTCATTTTCTTGGTTGCTGCCAAACATTTCATATACAAAATATCTTAAAGAGTCTTCATACTTTGGGGAACCCAAGAACATTGTGAAATATGAAAAAGGAATTACAGTCTAGAAAACGTATTACTGCTCTTGATTGTGGAAAGAATTACAGAGGTGAGCTTTAAATCTGCAAGTCTCATTTCTGCATGTTCATAGGGTATTGAGCTCTCAAAAGAGAATTGTCATTGCAAGCACCGATGATGAAACTAGTCAAAATCACTTTTGACTAATTTGCAAATCTGGTGAAAGAATTTATGTTTGAAGAAAAAATTCTAGGATTTTGACTAGTTTGCAAATCTGGTGGAAGAATTTATTGTATGAAGAAATAGTTTTCTTATTTAAGTAAAGTTGAAACTTCCTAGAAGAAAATGTGTAAGTTTAGTTGTTTTGGTAAAATTTGAGGAAAGAGCAAAAGTGGCAAAAGCCTACGTGGAGTGGTAAAATTTGAGAAAGTAGCATAAAGTGATGAAAGGAATCTATATATCTATATTCCATTTCTTTCTTAAATATCAAATATGCACTTGTCTTCATGGAATATATATAGAGAAAGAAAGAGAGTCCAAAGACTTTTAAGTAGAAATAAGTACATTTTGCAAAGACCACAAAGCATAAACCCTTAATAGCCCCTCCGAATTTCAAAAAACACATATCATATAATTATGTTGCATAAAATTGTTAAATTAAACCACACATACCTGCACCGACTACACCCATGGAACTTTGGAACTTCCATTAGTTGAGTTGTTTGGGTTAGCCTTAATTTCTTGGCCTATTGAACACAACAAAAACAAAACCATAAAATATAATGAGAAATATTTTTAAAAAAACGAAGAAAAAAACAAAAAAAACACTCATGAGAAATTGAGAGCTTACCCTTTCTTCGTTGCTTTCAGGATTGATGTGTTGGAATGTGTTTCCGTTGATCGATAGATGGTGTTCTTTCCTTACTAATGTGTTCCCTCTGATACTCGTGTGTTTCCATGATCAATTATTAATGCCGAATGTGTCCTCTAAGGTAGCGGATTTACTCGATCTACATCCACCGATCAAATCGCTTTTGCTCCTACCACGCGGAAGGAGTTGAGGGCCTAAAAGAAATTTTCTGAAATGAGAGATATTAACCATAACTGTAAATTACAAAAAATATTTAACACAAATTATATGCAGAAGTCTATCCTATGCAAAAACATAAGATCTTACACTCTACATATGTCAGGAGAAAATTGCGTTTGAAATGAAGAAGACTACACCCTCTGTCTCTGTCTCTCTCACACGGAGATATTCAACCGTTCACATCCACTTTTCTGTACCTAAAGTACAAGGCACGTGACATAAAAAATTCTTACAAAAACTTCTGATATAATAATGTAGTAGAATAATGTAACAGAATATGAGTTAAATTTAACCTTACATATCTCCTCTCGGAGTAGAATAATGTAGCAGAATATGCTACAAATTTAAGCTTACATATCTCCTCCGCGACCTTCCCCTGCTTCCACTATACCTCCTCCTTCACCTTTCTTTACCTACATTACAAGGGACATGATATAAATTCTTAAATTCTTAAAAATGTTTTTAATATAATTATGCAGCAAAATAGGAGTTAAATTAACTGAAAATACTTCATCCTTCGCCTTCGCCTTCGCCTTCCCCTGCCCCACTGTACCTCCTCCTTCTTCCCCTGCCCCACTGTACCTCCTCCTTCGCCTTCCCTGCCCCCACTGGACTTGTGACTTGTGAAATCTTCATCAGCTTTTGCTATGGCTGGAGATAATTGATAATTTTCCAGCGCATTGAAGCTAACAAAAAATAAAACCAAAAAATCTTGAAAAAATATTAAAAAAATTTCAAAAATTCTCTTGAACCAAAACAGGACCGACCTTCTGTCTCAAAAGAGGACAAAAACATTAAACAGCTCCTTCCTTCGCCTTCCTTGTTCTAAACTTTAAAACAAATCGCATGATAATTCAAGCATACCTTAGCCATCTCGAGAGGCTCCGAAAGCAGGAGGAGATGGATACCTTCCCCCAATCTCTACAGAAGGGAATAATAGAAGACGTCTCCTGCGACGGATCTCTTTCTAGCTTTGATAAATATCTAAGAGATAACTTCCCCTGAAACGGAAGAGGCAAAAGTCGGCCCATCCTCCTCTCTCCTTTTTCCATGCAAACACCGGACCCTTCTCTATTCGACTGCGCATTTGAGTGGGTTTAAACGGATGTTGTACTAACGACAATGTGCGAAAACGTTGGATAGGTCTGCGAGGCCCTCGCCTTCGCCCCTTGCATCAGTGTAATCTGCATAGGTTTCAAACTTTAAAACAAAACACATTACAATTTGTATTTAAATTGAGACAAATGAAGCAATCATACCTGCCCATTGCATCAGTAGAATCAGTAGAGCCTGTATCAACTAGGTTATTTGGACCGCTTTCATTTTCCATCCATTAACCCCAAAGGATAAAAACTATGAAAACAATAGATAACAGAAAAGACAAAAGGAGAAAGCAAACGGAAACAACAAGATATCAAACCAAAAATCGGCATGGCCATGCTTAAAATTCAGAACAAAATAACCAGAGGGCCCGCAACACCAAAATCCTTGGAAACAGAAAGCCAAAAATAAAATTAAAAGAAACACAACAACACAGCAGACACCATAAACAACCAAGAAATGCCGCCATCATATTGCAGGAACTTTTGTGGTTTGTCAGCGGAACAGCACTCCATTCTTCGACCTCCAGACATCATAAACAACCAAGAAATGCCGCCATCATATTGCAGGAACTTTTGTGGTTTGTCAGCGGAACAGCACTCCATTCTTCGACCTCCTTGCGGGCTATATGAACCAGAAAATTGACCCGTCACAGGATAAAATGGATGGAGTAGGTTCAGGAGCATTTTATTCTTTTGATCGGAGGAGGCAGAATTATCAGTGAACAAGACCATTTATTCCCTGCAGCATCGTCAGAGATACGATTCAAGCAGTAGGCAGAGCCATTTCATTGAGTATGTAACTTCTAAGTCGAGATGGTAGAGCCCCTCTATATACCTGTTGTAAACCTGATGTTAGAAGCAAGATCAGCCTTCTGTTTCAAGCTGATTGCCCCAGTGAGTGCACCAAAGAAGTTGACCTCGGTAGCTCAAGACTCGTAATGGAAATATCATTTTTCTTGCAACTGAGGCGAATTTTGTTCTATTCATTCATTTCCCCATCCAAACTTACGAGCATCGTATGCCGGAGTAGCCAGAGCGCTTCTCCCTGCATTGTGTCCCGACGGACCATGGACACATCGCTGCATCGTATGCCGGAGTAGCCAGAGCGCTTCTCTCTGCATTGTGTCCCGACCGACCATGGACACATCGCTCCTCGACCAACACACGTCCAAACATACCTGAATCAAACATACCTGAATCGCATTTAAGGAAATATGTTTCATTATTTGTTTTTGCCAATTTATGCTTTTCTTTCTTTCAAAATAACCGTTTCGCTTTTGTAACAGGCGCAGCCTTCCAGATTTTCAACAATAATATGAATTCAAATTAAGAGGATGACATTATTCATTTCGACAATTTTTATTTTTCCGCGGGGCAATGAAAAACATAATTTATTTTATAAATAATTAAAAATTAAAAATACATTTAGTGGATAAAAATTATTAAAATGGCCGTATTTAATTTTGCATTTTAGTGTTTAGTTTGTTTTAAAAAAAAAATATTTATTTATAGTTTAATATTAATAAATTTTTTTTTAATTATTATTTAAATTTATTTATTTGGAAATTGATAAGATAAGGTTAGTAATGAACTTTTTAATTAATTTTTTTTATTCTCAATAGTTTTTAATTTTATTTCCATTTCATTTAATTTTATGAATATTTTTTATAATTAAAAAGAATAAAAGAACTAATTTTTTAATGATTTAAAAAAAAACTATAAAAAAATCAATATTAATTCCTTGCTTTATAAATGATTTGTGATCTTATCAATTTTAATTAGAAAATTGTTAATTTTTATATTAAAACATAATATATAAAATCCATATCAATATAAAAAATAATTCATTCAAAGATGGATGTGAAATTTTAATATTACTTTCATATAAATGGTTAAATATATTTTTTTCTAATTATTAGTGTTTCTTTTCTTTTTGGGTCACTGTTTTTTTTTATTATATATAATAGAAATATTAGGCTAAGTGGGAGTGGAAGAAAACTCAAATTGGTTTGAAGATTATGGATTTAGCTCCATTGAATAACATCATTGCCAACATTTGGATAGAATACTATATTTTTAATGAATTACCTAAAAACATATGTAACTTCCAAATCATCATTCTTACTGACACCCCAGTTTTTATCAGTAAATCCAATATAAATTGCCTAAGTTGTTAAGAGATTGGGATTTGCGGTTGTAGCAAAGATTCGTTGATATTTTATGAATGATATTGGGAGCTAAGTGTCCAAAAGAACTTGCTTCAAATTCTCAATTGGGCTTCCTCATCCATTAGTATGTGCCTATATCTAGAGTCAAGCATTACAATATTTGTTATTCTTAGAATTTAATTATTTTCAACTGGTATCTATAGGTATAATTTGACGTAGATGAATATGAGATATATAAAATGTGCAATTATTCTTGTACTAATTGTTGCATTACAAACAAATGCAAATACTCTATTTTGTGGGGAATTCGTGAGAAAAGAAGAGTTGTCACTTATTGATTCGTCTATTCAAGTGACAGCGCCCAAGTTTGGTTGGGAACTTTTAACACCACAAAAGATGTCTTTCTCTCTAGCATGTGACACATTCAAGATTAGAGATTTTGAAAATTTATATATTTACCTAATTTTATATAATAATAAAAAATCATTCGACTGAAGTAATTCCACATATCTTTTATTCACATGCCTTATCAAATTCAAATATCTTTTATTTATCTTAGCCCTATTACATTTGATTATCTTATTACATTATATTTTGTTTATAGTTTACAGTATAATATTTATTTTTTAAAGTGTGATATATGAAGATTTGTATAAATTCTAATTTTATATTAAAAATATAAAATAATTTTTTAATTTGTTAAAATGTATAAGTTAAGTGGTTTGAGATTTTTTAAATATATTGAATAGATTTATTTAAATAATAATGATTTAATTTCAAAAATTAAAATTATAAACTATTCAATAAACCATTAGCATTGCCTACTCTTCTCTTTTTAATATTAATTACTAAAATTAATTATTTTTAAATTGTAGAGAATTAATAAATTTAGAATTTCAACAAAATTCATAAAGATTTTGATTTTTGCTCTATTTCTATTAATTACAACGGTGAGCATAAAACAAACTCTCCAAGATTGCCATAAAATTATGTTTTTTTGCCTAGAAAGTTATGGAAATTCCGGCTATATTTTGAAAAATAGGATTTTTGTAAATCCAATTAAAAGTTGTCAAAATTCATAATTTTAGGTGCCCTACACATTTTGTATGGTGTTGAATCCATTTCCACCATCAAAAACTTGTCAAAATTCATAATTTTAGGTGCCCTACACATTTTGTATGGTGTTGAATCCATTTCCACCATCAAAAACATGATTCAAGCACTGCATCTACAAGATTTTTTGAAAAAATTGAAAAAGATTTTTGTAAATCCAAGTAAAAGTTGTCAAAATTCATAATTTTAGGTGCCCTAAACGTTTTATGGTGTTGAATCCATTTCCACCGTCAAAAGCATGATTCAAGCACTGCATCTACAAGATTTTTTGCCAAAAAAAAAATTGCATGGGTTACGGAGACTATTGACCCAATTTTTTATTCATTTAGTTGTTGGTAAAATAATGGTTCCCTAACTGAAACCTATCACTAAATAAAGTTATATGGTTTCATAACAGTTTCACCTTTCAACAATCCAGATTTCAATTTCCCTATATATAAACTAAGCCACAGGTACTAGCTACTAGGTAGTACTTAATTGAATTGTTTTCTCACTTATTACACATTAAAATTTATGGAATTAAATAGATATTTCATGTAATGAAACATTTATGAATTAAATTGGTGTAGAAAATATTAATTCGTTTATAATTCTAATATATTAATTTATTAGTTAATATGTTTATATTGTAATTAGGTTTGAAGAATTTTAATTCTTTAAATTATGAATGGTCAAGACTTAATAATCTCGGAATTTTTTTTTTTGAAATGAAATGATATTTTAAGGTCCACGAGACTAAAAATAGTCTATGAGACCATTAGTTCCCTGTTTTTCGCTTTTTGCAATTCAATCCTTTTCCAATTCAAATTGGTGATGAGTTGACCCAAGCTTCCAACAATCCCCTCGCTAAAAAGACAATGCCAAGAAACTTATGCTAACATGTTCTCATAACTTTCTCTGATGCCTTTGAATGCATCACATTCCAAAATGGAATTTTTTCAGATTCCATAGCCCCTGACGTATAAAATGTGCACACTCGTTCTTCCCAAGCTTCTTTATGCCTTTTCCACCATCCTATTTCACACTGAAGTTGATGTGAGTTGGTCCTTAATTGAGGAATAAGAAGATTTTCCCTCCATGAAATGCTAGCTCCAATGAACTCTTTTTGTTGTAGATCACACCTAGGGTTGAATTCCTAAATGTAATATTTCTTCTTTCTACCCAACTCATTTCCCCATACCTTTTTATGAAACTTCTCCATAACAAAATCTTTTAGCTCCTTGCTATTTGTGGGACAAGCATTGAGGTAGATATTCCTTTTTTGCATCCATGTGTAGTTTTGTTTCATCCGTGTTTTCTTTCTTTCACTCATGCCTTCATTGAAGATAACATTAGGCCATCTACCTCCTCTCATTTGTTCAATTCTTTTTAGATATATTATGAGCCGCACCATAGCAATCGCTTCAATGGAAGTTGCTCCTATTTCACTCAACATTATCTCATAAAGTACTGAACTTTTTATTTTTAACTTGCTCGTGATCTATCGTTTTGGGATTTTCTCAATTTGTTTCCATTTTGAGACGGGAGTGCTACTAGCCCACAATTCACACCCATGTAGCATCACTGGACCAAATAGGAGCCCAAAAAGCACTTTAATCGTTTTCCAATCCCATAACTTTGTCTCTCTACGTCTGTTTTAAAGAGCATATAATGCTTTCTACCCTCCTAAAATTCTCTTCTTTCTGCAGTCCTCCCAATTGAGTTTGTTGTTGAAATCAATCCCAAGGTACTTGTACTCATTTACTTCTTCAAGAATTTTGTCTTCAAAGGAGAAAGAATGTTGGCTATGCTTCCTCTTATTAGAAAAAATCATTATTTTGGTCTTGCTAGTATTGACTTGCATCCCCATTGCTCTACAAAAATGCTCAAGGGAATATAAGTGCATTTGCAATCGATGGGCCGATTTAGAAATCAATACAATATCATCAGCATATAAAAGAAGCTTTATCACAAACTCCCCCAACTGAACACCATCTCCACCTTGCATATTGAGTCACTCTTCCAATTTATCACTATATAGACCAAAAAGAGTAGGGGATAGAGGGCAACCTTGACTCCAATGTCATTTCTAAAGCTTTATGAAATACCTGTTGAGGTTGTAATTTTGACTTTCACTTCTTCATAAAGTCTATGGACAACAGCTCTATAATGCTTACGAATTTCAAGTTCTTCCATCCTACGCCACAACTTATCCCTAGGGACTGTGTCAAATGCTTTTTTGAAGTGAACAAAGCAACAAAATACTTCTTCTTTGTCCTCCCAAACCTTTTCAACAATGTGTCTCAACGTGATGCCATGATCCATTGTAGAATGTTTCGGCCTAAAACCCGTTTGTCCTCTTGCCCTCTTTTCTTTTACTTCTACCCACTTGCTAATTTTATCTTCTACCATGCTACCGAAAAGCTTTGCAAACAAAGGATTGATCATAATTGTTCTATAGTTGGATGGATTATTAATGTCTCCACTTTTAAAAAGGGGTATTGCTAGGCTACTTGTCAAGTCCCTTGGGTATCCTTGTTGAATATTTCCATGATGTGCGGTGCAAGAGAATTCATTCCCCATTTTAGATACTCTGCTTGAAGTTCAACCAAGTCCTTTGCCTTTCCTGTTTTCAGCTTCTTAATTCCATTCTCCACCTCCTGTAATGTGAAGAGCTTTGAATTTGTGTCGATCCTAGGGGGGACTCCGCCTCAGATTCTTTCTCGTAGAGTTGTCTTACATATTCAAACCACTGATTGGTTGTAATATTATTTTCAATTTGCTTCTTCCTTGGTTGCAGTTCCTCCCATAAAAGATTTGGATTATTCTTGCTTAAATGTATTAACACTTCCCTCCTTGTTTGCATGAACCCATCTTTTTTCCTTTTTAGTATCTGCTTATATAACTTTGCATTCATCTTCTCCTTTCTTACCTTTTTCAAGGTTCTCCTTTCCATTTTGCATTCCTCATCAAAGCAAGCATTTACAGGAAAACGATTTGCTTCTGATTTCCTATTTTTTGCTCTTTTGCACTTCTCAAGTGCACTTTGAATTATGTTTGTTAACTCATGACTGTTGAAGCGTTTGAAACCAGTTTTCTCCTTCCGAATTAATCTCTTTAACATTGTCTTGAGGATAGTACCATTTTCTTGTGTTAGAAGAATTTTTCTCCTTGATAGTGATTGTCGAGAGCATTGGGTTTTCCTCCTATGTTGTCTTTCTTCTAACCATGATAACCTTATATAAATTGAGTAATGGTTTGATTTTAAGTCCCAAATATGCTCTCCAACACTAACGTCATGTATCTTTTCTATTAAGCTTTGTGAACACATCACATAGTCAACGACACTTTCCCCATTTTATGTGTTGCAAGTGAAGTTCCCCGACCTTTTCCATCTATCTAGACCATTGTAAATAATTAAGTTGAAAGCCCCACACAGTGTAAGCAACTCCTCTCCAAAATGATTGCTAACTTTGTCATCTTCTAAACACCTCACCCATTCGAGATTCTCCTCTTCAGTGAGCCAAATAGGATTGTTATCCTCTTTGCAACAAAGAATGCTAGCTCAATTATTTATTGTTCTAGCATTGAAATATCCCACTAAAAGAACTTCTCCCCGCTGAGAGTACACGACAATATCTTGTTTTAAAGCTGCATACAGATTCTTGTTGTCAAGCCCCTTATTTTTGTAAGTTTTTGAGACTTTAGGGAAAAATAGAATGCTGCAATTCGTATGTGATTCTCATTCTCTGATATTTTCAACCATAAATATTGTTTATTTGCATCTTCTTTAATTAATTGAATGTGACAACCTTCTTTTTCTTTCACTAAAACTAGTATTCCCCCATACCCTTTGCCATTTTCAGCTACCTTGTTCCAAACTGCCAACTTCAAATAACTGTCAAACACAAGAGTTTTGCAACCATCATGCTCATGAGTTTCCGTGAGACAAATTATGTCTCTACCTTCCACAATAGGCCCTAACCTAGGTTCTCTCCTCCAAGGGTAACCTCTACAATTCCAACAAACTAAACTTAGGTATACCTGGGTAGGATTTGACTGCTACGCAGTTTGGCACATAAGACTCAAATTTGAGTCTTCACCCCTATTTGTACATGTTGCTCATGTTGCTCTATTATTGAATTCTCTATTTTTTCTTTACTGCCAACTTGCTGCCCTGATTTGCCTGGAGGCCAAAACACTACAATAATGGCTTTCCCATTGTACAACCATGCCCTTTTCCCTTCATTTCTTGTTGTTCTATTTTTCTCCACTTCATCCCTTTCTCTCATCTTGTTGTTTTTTGGTTAAATCTTCATCGAGGAAGAATTATGAGCCTTTCAAGAGTTTCTTTTTGCCCAAAAGTTGTCGTTTGTCTTGTATTCTTGCCATGGTGACTTTTATGGGTCGAGGCCTCTCTTCGCATATCCTCCCAACCCTTCTTGCTTGGAAAATTTGCCCTTTCCAATGGAGTTTCTCTTTCAGAAAGTCTCTTTTCAAATTAAGAGTACTTTCATTCTTCCCATAATCTCTTATTCCCTTGATAATAAAGTTTGTTTTCTTGTCATGTCTTTCTTTATGTTCTATTTCCTATGCTCTACGAGCTCTTGCATCTTCTTCCTCTGTCCTTATTTAACCAGTAGCGTCTTCACCTCTAGGTTTGACTTCTTTTGGACTATCTTTCCCGCTGTTCCTTTTTGCCTTCTATTTGGAAATGTTTGCTTGTTGAGATACTTGTGTATATAACTGAGTTTGTTTAGAAATTATCACATATATGTTTTTTGTTATTAATCCTTTCATGCTTTGCCATGCTATCTTCATGATTTGTCATTCTTGTTTTCCTGTCTCTAAAGCCTCTTGTAACATTGTTACCTGCTTTTTCAAAATTCTATTATCTTCCATTAGGCATCAGTTTGCAACTGTGATCTCTGAAATTTTGCGGTCCCTTTCCTGTTCTCTAGCTTCCAAAATCTCCAGCCTTGTCCTGGCCTTCATCAGTTCTTGGACATATATATTTGATGACCAAGTAAGAGGTGTAGATGAGGTATTGTAAATGATTGATTCTTCTTTATTTTTGTTTCTCTTATTTATTTTCTTTCTCTTGATTGTTTTTCTTCTCATTTGTCCCCATTTAAGGCGATCAAATTTACGCCTTAAAATACCCTCATATTGCTTTGCGTTTACCCAAATCCACTTTCTTGTTTTGTCTATTGAAGCAATTTTGACTTGACCCAGATGATTTGTTTCCACAAAATCTGAAATTTCCTTGCTCTTTATGCCTTGGCTCCTCTGAGCGTTTTCCGTGCTCTAAACGTTTCCCTATTTAGAAGTTAACTGCCTCACACTGCTTTGTGCTCATGTTGCCTCTGCCTTTGTGCTCACGAAACCTTGTCCTCTGTGTCCACGAAACACCAAAATGGTAATTTTATCTTGGGGGGGGTAAAATTCCGTTAAAAACAAATAAAAGGAACGTTTGAAATGCAAAGGCTTCGGAGATATGAAGACTTGCTTGCCCTGCCCAATGAGAACTTAATCCAAACAAATCTCTGCCCACCATTCTCAGAACGTCAAAACACGAATATGTGTATATCTATGATTGTTGATGTCATTGGTCCACCAAACGTGTATTAGTTTGCTAACGTTATCCAATGGACACTATGAAAGGTTAGTGAATAGTTTTTCAATTTATTAAGTCTATTTCTAGCTTTAATTTATTAAAAAAAATTACGAAATGGGGTTTCACTAGCATGGCTAAGGGTTATCAATAATATGAAATTTATATTTAAAATGTTTGCCCTCTTCAAACTTGCATGAGTTGTCCTTCTAATGAAATTTTTGTTTGAAACATTTTCCCTCCACAAACATCTACCCTCATCTAATAAAACATGGCTTGGGGGTTATGAAATGTCTACAGTCATGGTCATGGTCATGCCACATTAATCATAAGTTTTTATGTTTCTCATAATTAACTCAATCCTTATTTATTTCGTTAGTGAGTTTTTATTTAAGATTTCTTCCCTACATTCCATTTTAATGTTAAGTATTTGATAGTGCAGGATTAGATATTTGATGGTGCGAGATAAGGTGTTTTAATTAGTTGATTTGAGTGCGCTTATTCCCATTATGAATTTTCAAGTATATGTCATTTTAGGTTTCAATAGCTACATTAATTTTATGTTTGTTAATTTTATGGAGTTTCCATTTAATCTCTGTTGGTTTTGTGACCATATATTTTATGGTGTTTCCATTTAATCTATGTTAAATTTGTGACCATATATTTGTGCGAGGTTGATTTGTGCTTTTATTTGGTCACGGTGCCATTGTTCCATTGCCAGGGTTTTAGAGTTTCGAAATATTAATTTTACCCTTATGAGTGGTGCATCAGATTAGGTATTTTGTTTGGGAGTTGGTGTAGGGCTTCTGCCCATAAACTGTACAGATGACATCATGTTAATGTAAGGAATTCACTTTATAGGGTGATCCCCTTGACAAAACGTGGTAGAAAAGGTTTCTTTGACCAAATCCAATGAATTGAGGTTAAGTACGATTATATATAAATATATCCTCCTCAAATAAATATTAAGGATTCAACCAATATTGTAAATAATGTAGACTCAGGTTCTTCTTTTCATTACCATACTTGGGTGAAATTAACGTATATTCACTCTATCATGACAATGAGCCTATATATATAATATTTGTTTTTATAAAAGCCTTCGAAACAATATATTCATGCCAATAAGAAATGATACAATGGTTTCTTGGTTCATTCTTATATAGCGATAATCAAGGTATAGTGTGTTGATTAATTATTTCCTTCAACCTTTCACCAAAAATCTAGTAACCATCACTTAGCATCTCTTACAAGATTTTAAATGATATTACTTTTAATTTGATACAAGAGTAAGCAATCCCTTGAAGATTGTCTTTTATATTTACAAGATTTTTAGATTAAGGTTTTAAGTTAACAATAAGTTTTTGTGTCATCATTTAAACATCAAATATGATATCAAGTTAACGTGGTTGTGCATGTGATTGATATAATCTTATCCATGTATATCAAACATATTTATTAATGTGGCTGTACTAGTTTAAAGATATGTGTGAATTCTCGAAGGTTTTGGCTCTGGAATCTAAACTAGGGTTTTGTCGATGGTCACCATGGCGGGACACAGAGGAGGGAGTTATGCTCCCTCCTACAATCAAGTAGCTATGGATAGAAGCAAGGGAGCTAGATCACATCGCTTCAAGAAACCAATGGAGGTGGCAACAAAGGCTATTAACATAGAAAATTCAGAAAATATCAGACCTCATGGACAGGAAGGAATCATGAGGAAGCTAGTAAGGGGAGGAGGAAAAGGGGTAGCAGTGAGAAAGTTGCTCCTATGATCACAATAGGGGTCTATAAACCTAAGTCGACCATTATTCCTTGGGTCGTTTTAAGTGACCCAGGGATTCAAGTGCACAGAGATCACATGGCGGAATACGCGGTTATATGCAAATTTATGGGGATTTAGCCGAAGGAAAAGGCTTTGCAAGCATGGATAAGGAACCACTGGAAACCAAAGGGGGAAATAAACCTTCACCTTGGGTCCAAGGGCTTCTTTATGGTGGTATTCACAAGCTTAGAGGATAAGGACAGAGTGTTCAAGGGAGGACCCTATTTTTACACTGTTGCAAGCCATTTCATGCGACCATGGATGATGAACTTTGTCCCAGAACGAGAAACTTTCACATCGGTACCGGTATGGATAAGACTTATTCCCTTCCTTTAGATTATTGGTTGTCGGAGTCTTTAAAGGCTATCGGCAACAAGCTAGGGCATTTTATAAAGATCTTAGATGCGACTCTAAAAGGCACTACACATCCTTCGCTCGGATATGTGTGGAAATGGAATTATTTGGGGCACTTCCGGACGCGATCATTTTAGAAGTGTATGACGAAGAATGGGTGCAAGCGGTGGACTATGAACATGTCCCATTTAGGTGTCGCAAGTGCCATGAACACGAGCACCTATATAGTGAAAATAAAATGCCCTCCAACAAGTGATTTATGTCCCATTAGTGTTCACCTAGCTAATCGAAAATTAGAAATATGATTTCCAGAAAAGTAGAAAATTATTTCTTAAATTTAGGGAAAATATAAATTGTGAGCATTTTCCAAAAACTTTTGTTAAAATTACAAAAAACACAGCCAAATAATAAGATTCAACGCACTCTAACCAGAAGGAAGGCGAATGTTATAGTCCCTACATGTAGGGATTAATAAAAAAAAAAATAAAAATAAAAATACATTTGGTAAATAAAAATTATGGCATTTTATATCATATTTTTTTTGAATGGTTTTTCCCACTTATTACACATTAGAAATTATGGGATTGAATAGACGTTTCAGTCAATGACACCTATTTATCAATTAAATTTATGTAAAAAAAATCAGTTTTATTATAATTCTAACATGTTAATTTATTTAAAAGTACGTGAGAATTAATATTAAATAGAAATTGTATTTATAAATTAGGTTTCTCTAATATTGTAATACCTTTTTTTAGTTGCTATATATGATAATAAAAAGGTCAATGTTTCTAATGATATTAAATTTTGATAATTTCAATCAATTTAAGATTGGGTAAAATTCTCAAGGACATTGTTCCACCATGTAAAGATCTTGGATTATTGGTAGGACTTTGCTTATACTTTATTATTGGTAAGAAATAAAGTCTCTTCACTACAATATTAGCTTACTCTTACAAAAGCTTTGGCAATCCTTAAACACCAAACAAACTTGCTTATATTAACACTTCCCCAAAGCTTGTACATATGTCATTAACCATACTAAGAGATGGAGGGGTCATAAATGCAAGAGGGATCATTTTTGTTGCCAGAGGAAACCAAGAAACAAACTCTGCATGGAGTCTTGGAGAATCTTCAAATAACCACACTAAAGCATGCACTCTTCTTTAGGGCCTACTCGCATCTGAATTGGGAATAAGAAGTTTAATAGTTATCTAGGATTCGAGTTTAATAACCATATAATGGTTTTGAAAGCCCTCCCCTCTAATAATAGGATTGTCCCCATTATAGCTTGGTCTCATGAGGAAGCTAGTCATCTCCAAAATATTCCATTCTTTCAGGTTCCTTGAGATCAAAATTTGTCAAGTAGATAATCAAACTAATCAAGCCTCACAACTTTGAGAAACGAAGCTAAAGAAAAGAGTGATGCTTTATTATCACCCCATCCCTTAGTTTATCTCATTATCAAATCATGACCGGTAGCCTCGCTTTAAGTAACCACATGACACACAATCAAGATAAATGGATTGCATTTGAGGTGAAGGGATTGAACAAGACTTGTGTATAACCCTTTCACATGC
>APFE031379489.1:0-40119 GCA_000404065.3 Pinus taeda | reverse complement strand
AAATATATATATTTTAATAGAATAAAGGAGTCATGCTATCTAAAGTATTACCACCATTTTAGAGGTTATATGATTTAAGAAGATAATCTACAATTTAAGAACATAGTCAACACAATGGTACACAGTATCTAGGGGTGTAATATATCACTTTGTGTAACTTTATAAATGTGTCACTAATGATCACAATCGTGAAGGTTAGATGATTTAAGAAGGTAGCTAACACAATGGTATAAAGTATGTGAGTTGTGGTAAGTAAATAAGATGTAGTATATCACTTATTTACATGAGTATGAATTACATACTCATGTGATTCATATTAGCTATATAATTTATGTACTAGTTAATTTTGTGTTGTGTAGTCTTTCATGTTGTGGGTTTAGATAATTTTAAAAAATGTAATGTTGTAAATTTGACATAATCAATGATTAAAATACTCACTAATGATATGTGTGGTATTCTCTTAAGAATCCCCTTTAAATATGATACAGATGACATGACTTATAGATCCAAATTGGCATTTTATAACATCAATGCCAATTCCTCCAACTAGGACTTGGAGTGTTATTTTTCATTTGTAGGGATGAGGCTCACTATTTCCTTACTTGCAAGCATGTGTGCTTGAAGTAGTTACTCATTATCTAAGGCCCTCATTCTACTTTTGCTAGAGTAGGAATAGGAGCTACTTTTCCACCCTCGCTAGGCATCTATCATAGTGATGGAGCTTAGTAATCACTAAATTCAAAACCTCTTTTCTCTAAGGGGGCACTTATTCTCTAAGGCTCTATATATGATTTTGTTAGAATAAAAGTAAGAGTTGGTTTTCCACCCCCATTAGGTATTGCTAATATAACATACCTCCATGGCCTACTTGGAGAAATAGCTTGTAATCCCCTAAATCTTGAAAATTCCCTTAGATATAATTAAGGTTCCATGTTCCTTTCCCCTAATCAGACTACTACATCACATTCAAGAAGTAACATTATACCATAAACACATTATCTCATATTCTTTGAATGATTTTATAAACACGACATAGTGGAAGGAAGGAAGAGCCTATAACATGCCACCCATCAAACCTCTTGTGACATGCATGATATCGATATTCTTGACCATTGGATAATAGTAATATATATATAATATATAATATATATATATATAAATTGCTCTAATAGTTATGCATGCCCCTATACCTCAATGCCAATAACTTTCTCAAAACTATAATCATAATTACCATATACATGCATAAACTTTACAAAAGGCATTAGCTCAGTTAGTCACATGCATAATAAAATTTCATCAGTTCCGTAATAAGATAACTTCTAAGCAACAAACAAAATGCAAGTCTAGCCTCATTGAATATCTATGCAACAGGTAATTTGACCATCATAGACTATTATGTTAATTACATTATACCATAATGAGCTGCATGCATCTACCGCTATCTGCCATGTTAAACTAGATACTTTATAAACATTAAATACCTACCTTGTTCCTTCACTAACATAATGAATATCAACACATGCATAGGAATGAAATCAATCACCCAAATATAGATAGAATCATACTAGCACATGAGCCAAAATGGGGCAACATATCAATATTACATTGAATTCACCTCACTTAATCCTTCTTTTGATTTTAACATGAAATACATTAAAAATCCATAATCATAAACTGAAATTCTTCCATACCAACAATTAATGTAGCCTCTATATAATTGAACCAAATACTATAATCACATAAAGTGTAAGAGATTGACATATAAACATCCCACACATATGAATCCAACTGAAAACCTCACTTGGACAGGAGAGCAACAACACCCAACCATGAATCACCTGTGATTCCCCCCGAGAAAAGGTTCTTGCCAAGGATTCACTATCCTCAATTGATTAATGCACTGTTTTATGGATTTTTCCATTTGCCTAGCTCTTTATCAGAAAATCCCCTCTTTACCTCCCACGAGAATTTGCCTCATAAAATCTTGTCTTTGTCTCCCACAAAGCTTTTATGTTCAATGGATATTTATCTCCCATCCATCCAAGCTTATCTAGAATCACATATAGAAGTTTCATCATGAAAGATTCATCTCTATCCTATTACTCAATGGGATTTGGCAAGAAGCTCATCTCTCTTGGTGCTTCACCCTCCAATTGATTTATTTTATTAATTTATTTAATAACATATTTTCTTTTCATATTACATATGATACCTAGCTTTCCTCAACTTAGGTTTAAAATAGTTTAACCCACAAAGGAGGGTTTCATAACTATCTTCCCTCAACTTAGGTTTACAATAATTTAACACACAAGGGAGGGGTGTTACATACTCCCCCCTTAAACTTTACATCATCCTTGGCGTATCAATGCATCATGTTATCATTCACAAGTAATTGGTTTCTGAATCCACAACTCTCATGGCGCTCCACCATCTCATGCAAAACTTCTGATGTACATCAGTTGCGAGGAGTGCTCCAAGCACATGTCCTTGCATAACTACATGTAAGATTGTTTTCAAACCATCCATGAGAAGATATAGATGCAGAAATTTAACTACGATAAATATCATGATCCTTTACTCAATATTACTAAACCAACCATTCCTCATTTTTCATTTTCGCTGAAGAGTGTAGGTTCTCTTCTCGCATTCTTCAAAGCTTTTTTGTTCTTATTGAACACGTGCTTCTTGTAGTTTATTTTTGTACAACACATTTGTTAGCATATTTTCCACATCAATGTGCCTACATGTCATAACAAATTAGTTCACATAGCCAAACATATTCATCATAATTGTATGTATTCCAAACTATAATTAACCATGGTTACTTAACCTTGAACCAATTCTTACTTTCCTTTTGTTGTGTAATCTCTAGGTCGGTTGCCCTGCAAGACATATAACAAATGTCCTTATGCATATTTGCACATAAGGTGTATTACACACACTGATATACATATCATATTTCAATCATGTAACACATGCAGTCATATGGGTACCATATGTACTTCTGTACCTAGTACTATCTATGCTACAACCCATCATACCATCCTCATGGTATTGCCTGCATGACATAAGTTTTAACTACATGTTTTCTACTATTTTAGGGTCATGCCAAACATTCCTTTATCTTTTTCCTGAACAAAGAATTCCCATGAGCATGGTTCATTTATGAATCCAGGAATGTTTTATGTGAAGTGCAGATCATTCACAGATTTCATTTGGTTACAAGATCAGTGGCATAGTATTGCCTATTTTCATCTTAATCATACCTTCCACTTAATTTTCTAAAGAAGACTATTAACTCACAGATTTTTGAAGTTAACTCATACTTCACTATTAAATCATTCATCCCGTATAATTTGCTATTGCCCTTTGTATACCTAAACAACTTCTTGGCCATGCATAATTTAGTGTAGTTATACATGAAAGGTTTTTTTACTACCTTCAATCCAGCACCCCTTTTAGTTGTAATTGTTTATGATATTAAGGTACTTACATGTTAGATCCTCTTTAACATTAAATCACTTTTAACAAAAAGATGAATTATCTATATTATGAATTCTTGTTTGAATTATGTAACATTTCTTATGTTGTCGAAACACATTATCAATGCAATCCAATAAGACAACCAATGAAAATTGTTTGGTGCATTTCAATTTTGTATGATATCAATCTATTTAAATAGACTGTTAGATACCATTTAATTGACCGAGTGGTCTATACAATTTGTGCTAATTCATCAATTACTATGGTTTATACTCAAGGATACTTATGAATATCCATCGAAAGATGCACATTTCCTTGAAATCTGTTAAAGTTAAGTCTCACATGCAAAACATTTTGGGAATAGTAATTTATTTGCAGCATTTTACAATAATATCATTTTCATTTGCATAATAAAATCATATTTATTTACGAAAAGAAGCAACTTACTTAAATATAAAATCTCCCCTATTTGTGCAAATTTACTTAAAATGAATGCTAAGCAGGAATGAGTACTGTAAGGATAAAATACTTATTTGGCATAACCCTGCCATCTTGATTTGATGACAACCACCATAAGAATCAACTGTATCATTGAACTTCTGAAGTATTTCATGTATCCCAAATGAATGTATTCCTGACTGAGCAATTACAACATCCTTAAGCAAGGTATTTATAACCTCTCGATATGAGGAATCCACTGTATAACGATTCTTTTTCAGCACAAGCTTGACATTTCCATAATTTGTTTTTAATCCATTAATGAAATCAATCATCTCTTTGGGAAGTTTGTCCTTGATAAATTTTTTAGTACAACAATATATGTTTCAGTTTCAAGCCTCACAACAACAACAACATACATTTTTTAGAAGAGGTGGTGCACATAGAAAACCCACCTCATTAATTTAATTACATTATTCACTTACCCTCTATGATAATTTATCCTACTTCCAATAGCTAATTAGGATGGAATATGTTCGTTGAAATATGTATAAGCCATGTCTAGTTATTCAAAAGTCACCATGTGTTATTCCTGAAGCATTTGAAAGGACTTACCAAATCATATCTCTATGCAACCTCCAACGTATAGAAGGTTAAGAAAAGGATTATGCTGGTTCGTGGAGGTTGGGATAACCCTTTCCCTATGGATCTTGTTTCCAAAGACAAACGTTTTGTGAATCCTCAATGGGAGTGGTTTGGTGGAACGAAAGAGAACAATCGTTGACATTACGGAAACAACAAGAAATAACACATACTTCAAGAAATAGTAAGCTTATAAGTAGGCAATAAATCAACACAAGCTAAACAATGTGAGACATTGTACTCTCTGGTGATTCCTCAGTTTCATGAGTTAAATTTCAGAATTCTTCTTATTGTGAAAAGAAAGAGATATTAAACATATACAGTTAGTTTTAATGGGCGCAGTTTTTTCTCCTCACTGTCATGTGCCTTGGTACTTTCTCCAATGATTAGCTTGCATGGACTACTTGACAGAAATCATGAGTAATGCCACTAAACATGTGAAGTTGTAATCTCTATTAATCATAAGGTATCGTTGGAAAATCATTATTGTGAATACATAGTTAAAGAGGTATTTAATTCAATACCTTCTAATAGAAGGCTAAGATTATAAATGCCTTTTCTGTTTCAAAACCTGAACATAATCTATTCTTGGATGTCTCAAACCTCCTAAATAAATTATTCGTGCATACTTTGCATATTTATTATTGGGAAATAACAAACCATGTATGTATAGATCAATTTAGACTCAAGACTCTTTCTTTTATGTATGAATGGCACCAAACCCTTTTATCATCAACCAATTGATAAATACAATAACCTTACAAGGCTATAATATTGCACACACATGTGCTTACATGGAAGATTCATATAAATCATTATTATGCATATATATCAAGCATGATCCTCTTTAAAACATGTTTATCTAAATGACCACTCAACGAGACTATGATAACACATACAAAGAAAATCATAGCAATGCATGGGTATATGTATCATTGCACAACAATACAAAAATGATACAACCATGGGCTTTCTATATTATAAAATCCTCCTTTCCATGATTAAGTGATTTATTTAGCCATTCATCTATACAACAATTGTACCAATCACTATTTAAAATTTTACTTATTGGAATAATCAATTTTATTTCGTTCCACTAAAGTTTTCCACCTAGCTCATCAACTGTACATCTTATGGATGTCATGGTTTGGTTTTGGTCCCTCCACAATTTTAACCAAAACCCTAACATAATACCCATTTTGGCCCAAGCTTTCCTTATGTACATCTAGTCTCTATCATACTTATATATGTATTACCTTCACTTCCCAAACCACAACGTCCATAATCCTTCAATCTCTAACCTCAAGCTCTTGCTCACTCTGATGAATGAGATTCCAAATTACTTATACGTAATATGAAAAATCAACCCACTAAAATAAACTAGAATTGCAAGTAGAAAATTGTCGTTTCTCATATACAGAAATCATTTTACATGATGATTTAACTCTTCCACGCAATTCCGAATAACTAGTTATTTTATCATGCATAAATATTTATACAATTATCTGTTAGAAGAATAATATGTTCCATACAAAACATAGTGATGATCAAGTTCCGATTTAAAGCTTTACTTAATGCTCGGATGATAATTTTTTTCCTTAGTCTATTCATATTGATAATCAATATTAACAACTTGGCACTTACCAAGCCATCTCGAAATATTTAAATCGAAATTCAAATACCTAGATCAAAACATAACAATCATGTGAAAATAAGTTATGTCTTCATTTCTTTTCCAAATTGGAAGGGTTCATATTGGTTAGATATTACCCCATAAGCTTATCTATATTAGATATATGTATTAAAGTATGCTCTTAAGTTGCAAAGTTTCATAGTATTAAGAAGATACTTATAAGCTTAACATTATATCTCTTCCATCAATCAAGAGCACTAGGACGTCCTTTTATTAATTGCCTAAGCTTATCTATAGTACACAAGAACACTTATAGGTACGTGTATGCATATGCATATGCATAGATCATGGTATATAATAACATGTTAAAATATATTTTCACTTTTTTTAGTCTAATTCAGTGTGTGACTCATTCACACATGTAGGCATATTTATACAACTCATTGTAGCTCCACGATGAGTCTCACATGCAAAACATTTTGGGAATAGTAATTTATTTGCAGCATTTTACAATAATATCATTTTTATTTGCATAATAAAATCTTATTTATTTATGAAAAGAAGAAACTTACTTAAATATAATGTCTCCCCTATTTGTGCAAGTTTACTTAAAATGAATGCCAAGCAGGAATGAGTATTGTAAGGATAAAAAATTATTTGTGCATAACCCTGCCATCTTGATTCGATGACAACCATCATAAGAATCCACCGTATCATTGAACTTCTGAAGTTTTTCAAGTATCTCAGATGAATGAATTCCTGACCGAGCAATTACAACATCCTTAAGCAAGGTATTTAGAACCTCTGGATATGGGGACTCCACTGTATAATGATTCTTTTTCAACACAAGCGTGACATTTCCGTAATTTGTTGTTAATCCATTAATGAAATCAATGATCTCTTTGGGAAGTTTTTCCTTGATAAATTTTTTAGTACAACAATATATGTTTCAGTTTCAAGCCTCACAACAACAACATACAATTTTTAAAGAAGTCGATTCACATAGAAAACCCACCTTATTAATTTAATTACATTATTCACTTACCCTCTATGATAATTTATCCTACTTCCAATAGCTAATTAGGATGGAATATGTTCGTTGAAATATGTATAAGCCGTGTCTAGTTATTCAAAAGTCGACCTGCACTCTTCATGAAGCATTTGACGGGATTTACCAAATCATATCTCTATATAGCCTCCAATGTATAGAAGGTTAAGAAAAGGATTATGCTGGTACGTGGAGGTTGGGATAACCCTTTCCCTATGGATCTTGTTTCCAAAGATAGAGGTTTTGTGAATCCTCAATGGGAGTGGTTTGGGAAACGAAAGAGAAAAATCGTTGACATTACAAAAACAACAAGAAATAATACATACTTCAAGAAATAGTAAGCTTATAAGTAGGCAATAAATTGGCACAATCTAAACAACGCGAGACATTGTACTGTCTGGTGATTCCTGAGTTTCATGAGTTAAATTTGAGAATTCTTCTTACTATGAAAAGAAAGGGATATTAAACATATACAGTTAGTTTTAATGGGCATAGTTTTATCTCCTAACTATCATGTGCCTTGGCACTTGCTTCGGGGATTAGCTTGCATGGACTGCTTGACAGAAATCATGAGTAATGCCAATAAATGCGTGAAGTTGTAATCTCTATTAATCATAAGGTAACCATGGACAATCATCAATGTGAATACATATCTAAAGAGGTATTTATTTGAATACCTTCTAATAGAAGGCTAAGATTATAAACCCCTTTTCTGTTTCAAAACCTCAACAGAATCTATTCTTGGACACCTCAAAGCTCCCAAATAAAACAAGAGAATTCTAGTTGTAGCAACAACTTTCTTCGGTGTTCTCTCTACATAATTCTTCCTCCACCATTTGTTCATAATAAAATAGATTGTATTAGAAACATAATAACAGAATTCAAGTGAAAATTGAAGCTAAGAGAACTTACGAATTTCATACTTTCACCATCCTACTAGGTTTAGTGTGGTTCCTCACTAATGGAGTCGACTTTGCTTTATAACCGAATTCACTTCTACTATGCATGATTCAAAACCAGTGATTCGAAACAAGTGTCACGCAACACTACCCGGAAACCCATGACTCTTAGTCATGAAACATTGGTGCGTTTACTCCCACAGTGCACATACAATGAGGAAGGTTAGGGTCGAGCTAGTTTAAATAATGCATAGCTGCTACATGTTGAAGGATAAGCACACCGTAATGATGAGGATAGACATTTTCCTTAAAAAAAGCATTATTTTTATCGCTAAAGAGTGATTACTTAATCCGACTAGGTTGTGGATAATCTTATCAGAACCTACATCTTTAACTTCTCGTTGACAGAAGGTGACAAGCTGAATTACGGATTTTCTTTCAACTTTCCATTGAAAAGGTACCATTGGCTTGTGGCCAACTCACTCACCTTCAAAATGGTGATAAAACAACACTTGTGGTACGACAACCTTTTCTCTATGATTTTTCTGGCCTGCTTTGCGGTTTTTTCCTCATAACACATGATCTATAGCCACCCAAAGCAGTTTCTACCAAAAATCGAAAGGAATTCGATAGCCATACTTTTCTCGAGGCTTCTTTTTTTCTAAAAATTGCATGGATAAGGCTGAGAATTTTGTAATTCCATCCAAAGCTCATCTATGTTTCCATAGGGATAATCAGGGTGGATAATCATTATACCATCATCTTTGTCCCATCATAAACAGCATGAAATCAATTTAATCTTGACTTTTCCTACCTCACGTAGCTTCAAGTTGGTCATAAAGAAAACGCCCACAATGCTACGACCCTTTTTCCGTGGCTTTCAATATGAATGGTTGCTTTTATTCCTAGACCTAATCTCATTCGCGAGTTAGGATTTATTGATGATTTAATACTTAGGTTCTTTCACCCATTTGACCGAACGAGTAAGGCGGAGACAATTTGATGCACCCAAAAATTCAGTCTAATCTCTTTGTGGAATTTAATTAATAGAATATCACCTAATCTCATTCTGAGTTAGGATTTATTGATGATTTAATACTTAGGTTCTTTCACCCATTTGACCGAACGAGTAAGGCGGAGACAATTTGATGCACCCAAAAATTCAGTCTAATCTCTTTGTGGAATTTAATTAATAGAATATCTCGACATTTAAGTAGGTGGCAGGCGTATTTTTTATAAAATTTTGGCTCGTGGAGCATAGCAAAAATCATTCTATAAAACCCTACCAACAATCAGCAGGCCAAGACTCGTTACAGGACAGGCAACTCATTTGACTGATCAAACTACTCGCCAGATATTTATGTCGATTTCAAGAATGCCATTGAAGTTCACCCCACTGTCTCCTCTCCGTAGCCAAGATAACCCCTAATCGACATGCTTTTAGAGAATTATGTTGGCCACCACCAAGCTAGCAAGGAACAAATTTCATATGCCTGGCACAATTTTCGGTACACATTGCCTATAATGTTAAACATAGCCAAGTCACAAGCCAAGCTCTTGATTTACAATTTCTGAAGCATATTCCTCCCTTCTTTTGATTCCCTTACTACCTCCTACAGCAAAAACTCTTTAATGGTTTGATCTGTATATACCACTTATAATTTTTTTATATGATTCCCATACCCAACTCAGCATGCTCACTGTACATGCCTACCCATACTAGGTGGTGGGGTTCCGAAACAGTGTTCCGATTGGATTTTGGGTTTGAATCGACATTAGCCCATTCAGGATCCATCTCTAACAAATTGTCCATCCCCAGTGGTTTTTGTTGACAATTATGCATAATTTGTCCTTAGACATACCTATTTCATTACTACTCGGCAAGTCTACCTTCTGCCATAATTAGTGTAACAAGTTAATGCATTCCAAAAACTGTGAAATCGGTCATTTCTTCTTAGTCAAGTGATAATATTTTATGTACGTAAATACATATAGTTATTCTTCCCGCCTCAAGATAAATCTTTTAAGGTTTAGGATTAACATCCATTTTTTATAAAAAATTTATATCCAGCCCTCGTTACATTTAGTGATCTTGTAGGTACAGAAAAGTTATAAGTTATCCTACTTTGTCATATCTTGAGAGGCGGATTCCCCCATAGGCCAACGGTTTTGAGCTTTAAGCTTCGATACCATTTATAATGTACCTCCATGGCCAACCTAGAAGAATAGCCCCTAATCCCCTAAACCTTGCAAATTTCCTTAGATATAATTAAAATTCCATGTTCCTTTCTCCTAGTAGTACTCCTACATCACATTTAGGAAGTAACTTTATACCATAGGCACATTATCTCATTTTCTTTGAACTATTTTATAAACACAATCATAACTGGAAGGAAGGAGGAGCTATAACATGCACCCATCAAACCTCTTGTGAGATGCACAATATAGATATTCCAAACCATTGGATATATATATAACTTACTTCCTTATGGTTCTACTTGCCTCTATACATCATGCCAATAACTTTCTCAACACTAATAATCCTAATTAGCATATGCATGCATAAACTTTATAAAATCCATTAACTCAGTTAATCAAATTCATAATAAACATCCATCAGTTCCATAATAAGATAACTTCTAAGAAGCAAACATAATGCAAATCTAGCGTGATTGAATATCTATGCAATAGATAATCTAACCATTATAGAATATTCTATTAATTACATTATACCATAATGATCTCCATGCGTCTACCACTACGTGCCATGTTAAACTAGAGACTTTATAAACATTAAATACCTACCCTGTTCCTTCACTAACATAATCAGGATCACCACATCCATAAGAATAAAATCAATCACCTCAATACCGATAGAATCATACTAACACATAATTCAAAACAAGGCAACATATCCAATACTGCATCAAATTCACTTGACTTAATCCTTCTACTGTTTTTAACATGAAATACATTAAAAAGTCATATCCATAAACTACAATTCTTCCATACCAACAATTAACAAAACATCTATATAAGTGAACCAAATAACATAATGACATAAAGACTAAGAGAGTGACATACAAACATCCCATGGATATGAATCCAACTATAAACCTCACTTGGAGAGAATAACACCACCACCGAACCATGAATCACCTCTGATTCCCCCTTAGCTGAGTTTCTTGCTAAGGATCCACTATCCTCAATTGATCAATGCAGTGGGTATTTAATACCCTCTTTCATGATTTAGTTTCCATTAGCAACATCCCTCTTTCATGGATTTTTCCATTTTCCTATCTATTTCGAAAAAGCTCATTTTTATCTCCCACAAGGCTTTTTCTCATAAAAGCTTGCCTTTATCACCCTCAAAGGTTTTATGTTCGATGGATATTTATCTCCCATCCACCAAAGATTATCTAGAGTCACATCTAGAAGCTTCATCGTGATATATTCATCTCTATCCCATTCCTGAATGGGATTTGGCAAGAATCCCATCTCTCTTGGTGCTCTGCCCTCCAAGTGACTTATTTTATTAAATTAATTAAGAACATATTTTCTTTCCATATTACATATCATATATAGCTTTCCTCATCTTAGGTTTAAAATATTTTAACCCACGAAGGAGGGTATCATACCTAGCTTTCCTAAGCTTAGGTTTACAAAAATTTAAGACGCAAGGTAGGGGTGTTACAGATACTAGATTTACTTTTGATTCCCATTGACCTACTTATTTTGATCATTATTTGAAAATTAATAAAATTATATAATCTAAGTAAAATATTTTTCTTGAGAAAGAGTTGTAGTTGCTACAACACCCTCCAAATTTTGGCCTATTTTCAAACATTGGATCCTCTCATTAATAATGTGAGCTTTTGCTTCTAGTAATTAAATATATTCTATATGTGTTTTCTATGTTTACAAGTCCCATTGTGAGGAATTCCAAGTGTCATGTTTTCTTAAGGGAAGTGTCTCTCTTTGTGAAAGGAAGTTATAGCGCAAATTTGCGAGGAAATTATGGTGCTTTCTATTGTAATAAAGGGTTTTATCTATTACAATGATATTCATCAGAACTATTCCTAGAGCATTGTGACTTTCTTATTATAAGCGCCGCTTGTGTCACAAAGTATATCTTAACTGTTGCACTTGGTGGTAAGTGTTTTTTTTTTTGTTATTTCAATGGATGCATGCTCATTTTGGGTGTTAAGTTTTTCATTGCTGTTTTGTTTATCATTTATGAGTGTGAGATCATGTTCAAGTCATGTTTTGGTTCCATTTTTTGCTTCATTGATCCCACACTTAGTCAATTTCTGAAATGTTCCTCTCTTTATGACTTGCCCAACCAACCACTCTACAATTTGACTTCTGAAACTGCATAGTCTAAGGCCCAGGCCAACCACATCCCTTGCCTCCTAAAACTGTACACTGTGTAGTCACTACCTACAACTACTACACAATACGCAATATTAGTGCTCAGTCTCTACCTCTTGTACCTGAAAACTGTGTAACGCTTTTCTTAGTTTGTCTTCCACTACACATTGTGTAGTTTCAGTCAACAATTATGCTTGTCTCATTCCTTGACTTACCCAACTGCACAATGGTAATGTACCCTATCTATTGACCTTATAAAATTGAAATAAATGTATGACATTCATAGTTGAGGTATTTCTATGTTAAAATTAAGATTGTGAACTGTAATTTTATTTACTGTCTTAATTAAAATGTTATTTCTCAACATACAAGGTTAATTATGATTTTCAATTCATTCTACTTTACAACTATGTCCTATCACCATTACTATGCCATGGTGTATATCGGTTAACACATCAATCTAACACACTAAATCTTCTCAAGCTTTTCTGGATTTTGGCCAAGTGTTATTACCTCCTCAAGATCTCTCTAGCAATCAATGACCTCTACCAGTCCATGCAGATCAACATATATCAATGAGGAAGGTTGAGGTTGCTACACTTTCACTCCATATGGGGAAGAACTCTTTAATTTTTGTTGGTTCGAGGGCAGGCATGGGAGCTCTCCAACCTTAAGCTTTAGACCATACTACTACACCGAGTTAATCCTTATCGTTGCCATTTTCCTACCAATTAGCTTATAATTTTGCATGTCATTATATTGATAGCGGAATTGTGCATTTTTCAAAGTTTCAAACAGTTTAATGACTGCTAGTTAAGCCTTTTGACTAAGAATATTGCAGGGATATGCCCCATTAAGGTTTTTTTATTACATCGTAACAATTTCTTTGTTTATACTATTTGCAATGCTATCTTCTTTCTCGTATTTTAACATCATGGGTTATTACCTTCGTCAAGTGCAAAGGATGGCTCGTGAGACCACAAGTTCAGGTAGGGAATTCAACCTAATCGTTAACATGGTTTTATTACTTTCATTAATTTTACTTCTTTCGCTCAATGTTGACAATGTTGTATTATGTCTTGTAGGTAATGCCCTTCCCACTGCATGTACCTAAAATGGCTATCCAGTCTTCTCATATATTGATGTTCTTTCTCCTTATCATATAGGTATTTCGCTACCCATCTCTTTTGTGGGTATTCCTAGAAACAAAGCCTTATAATTTTTTCTTTAGCTTTCTATGTTTGTGACTAAGAGCCATAACTTGTTTCTATTTTATGTTAGGGTTAGTGTGCCCCAATACATTTCTTTTCTTAAGTTGTTTATATTATGGGTAAAGGCTTTTGTTTTATAGTCGATTTGGGGTTCGGAAGACCATGCTCGACCCAATGTAGGCCTTGGCCTTAAATTAATTTTACAGGACTATCACACTTTTTTGTCTATTACTAGCTTGGAATTTAAACTGAACTCGATTGCAATATGACTTAATGTTATATTTGTTTGCTCATTTTATAGATTTCTTCTATTATTATAATTGGTTGGCATTCGCATGGTTATTGGTATGAAATATGCAAATGAATCTACTATTTTTTTTAAGGTCGTCCAATTAGTGTTTTCTTCACCAATTTTCTAATCTTGGAATTATTAGTTTTATCGGGGCAATACCACTGTTATGGTTGGTCTGGAATGAAACAGAAAGAAAGCCTTTATTTGTTAATGTAATTCTTCTTTATTTATAGGGAATTTACTAGTAGCATACATGCATTGATTGCTTTTAATTTTCAATTCATTGTTTACTATTGAATATCTTTTACAAGGACATGACTATCTTAGACTGCCAAAACCCTAGGCCTAGTCTAAAGCTAACCTTAATCCTGGAGGGTATAGGCTAAGTGATATTCTAACTCAATTCTTGCTACCACTATCCAATATGTAACAACAACAATCCTCTAGTTCATAAATCGATCAATATAGTAATTTCCTTCATACTACTCTTAATACATGAAATCGTGATGGAAGCAAAGAATTCATTAACCAACTAAACAATGAAATAATCACAATATTTAAATACTTATCTGTTATAAGGAAATATTTTCCTACTATAACAAAACCTCACATGAGAGAGTGATACTCCAACCAACCATCGATAACTATCTCTACTACATCTCCCCACCAAGCCACTATACACTTGGTAATGTAGTATGTATTTGGGTGTGCAATTCAGGCCATTTCATACTAACCAAACATGGTCCTTCACACTATTGTCTCTAAAATTCCACGTGATTTCCTCATTTTCCCACTTTCATATTTATGATTAACTTTTTATCTCTCCAACCTTAGGCACCTGTTAGAGAGAGTATTTTCGTACTACCATCAGTGATCAAAACTCCTCTTTTATATCATATTAGTGTCCCATGTTGAAATTTTTATCATTCCACCAAAGTTATCATGTAAAAATTTACTCACTGCTAGTAGCCCTAGTAAAAAATCCTCACTCACCTACACTCCATCTACCTCCCTTGACCTTTTCCCAAGCACCACTGGTTATGTTACCCTCCATTCCCCAACTGTCATGTCACCTCCCGCATCCACATCATTCATCTGTCTCATGATCAGTTGAAGCTATGATTTTTCCTATACGCCATATTTATTTCAAACATGGTTTCCAAACCAACAAGGTCAAAGTTTCAGAAACTAAAAGTAGTTTTTCTTCCAACATCCTCATGTATAAAAACCTCTGTGATTTTTGTAACAACTATTATGGTTTGCGATATACAAATGAGCCTTTGCACACATATTTTCCCAAATTTTCCTATTTAGACATACTTTTGAAGAACATACTGTGGCCAATTAGAGATGAATATTGAGAAAATGGAGGAGGTTTGTGTTCGTAGGATGCCAAATTACAATAACATGAAATTTTACACATCTATTATAAAATGAGAGATACATGTACATCTTTATAGCCTATTATTCGGATTTTGTAAAGTCCTGTTTTAGTCACCTTTTTGTAGAGAATACTGGAAAAACCTGGAGCTACATTTTGGGAAACTAAGAGAGGATTATCACAACAATGTATTTATCTACAATCACCTCTCTCACGTTTTACAGATCTATCTCGGATTGACATATACAAAGGGATGACTCGACCCTATTTTGCAAGATTTCGAGAGGATTATTTTCAAAGATAGTTAGCACCTCATCAACTAAGAGTTGCAATCAAATTCGAATTTCTCTTCCTTGTCAAAAAAATTCCACAAGGATAGTGCCAAGTAGATACATTAGCTTTTATTGTCCTACATTTCATTTTTATTTGTGCAAAACAATTTAGGATATTTGTAAAAAGATCTCGAGATTTTTATCAAGATATTTTAGTTTAGAATTTGTATAAATACTTCATCATTTGAAGTAAGAAAGGGTTGGATTCAGTGGGATGCTATACTAGTTATTAGAGACCATTGTATCAGATTTTGGCTTGTTTCAATAGATGAGTTGCATTTATTTTTCTGGGATACATGTGGTATGAATGTTTAGAATTTTTTCATCTTTGTGATCATTTGTATGAATGTTTTATTAGTTTATAAACCATTTCATGTCTCTTATATGATAATTTTCAAGTTGATAGGTAGAATGCATGCTTTCTCATGTTTTGTTTTGGGAAATTTATCATACTTTGTTCACTTTTCTTCAGTTTAGGAAGAGCACATCTGTTATGCTATTCCTAACTCCTCATCAATCTTAAAAAATCCCATCAAATCACCTTTTAAGTTTTAAGCTTCATACCTACCTTGCCCCTTTGAATTTCTACAATCATATCTCGTTTGCCCTGACCTAGTCCCTCTAACCTAAATCCAAACAACTTGTTGCACTATACATCTAGGTTAAAACCCTAAACTATCTAGCCCTCCTCGCTGTGACCCTTTGGAGAGAGCCCTCTCTGGCTTGGTAGGGCTAGCTACCAAGCTAAAAGACTACTTTGTGGTTACCTCACCCGGACTCTTCCTCAGCCTTGGAGATCAAGATGAGTGATAACATAATGGCACCATTGTCAAGGACGAAAGCTCTATCTTCCTTGGGAAAGAACGAAAACAATTCAGATATGGTTTTTGATGGTGGATAATAGTCGGAAACAAGAATGTTTAATCATCCACCTGGCAACTCCATTGTTCAAGATCCTAATCTTCAAAGTTCAGAGAGTTTTCACTCCCAAAGAATCCAAATTTTAGAGCATTGATGGTAATTAGTGGTGAGAGAGTATGTGGAAAATCGTTTATCTAGGGAAATATTACTATCTTTAAGGAATGAGTTAGTAGAATTTTAGATTGATCATAATTTCTCAACATCAGTATTTCCTTGTTTGTAATCCCACTCACTCACACTCTAAGGTAAAAATTGTTTTCTTGGTTTAGTTGCTGAAAGATTAGAAAATGAGATTGAACTATTGAATATTCATATTGAATCATATGATTTCCAAGATCCTAAATAGTTCTTGGAAACTCTCCCTCCTCCCAAAGAAGAATACTTAAGGCTACCCTTGGATCGTTGGATTGATAGATGCTTTGATTTACAGTAGGGATGTGGCAATCTCCAGCCGAGAGAATATGTTAATGAGTGGGCCAGCAGATACAATCCGTTGATCCTATAACAACATATATGGAGTTTTTTCTTAAGTTGAATGACAAACCCTATTTCCTTTTACAGAAACAGAGGTATTATGTGTATATATTGCTGGTAGAATTTCCAATTATGTTTTGGTTTAAGCACTGCCAAACAACCTCATAATTAAAACAATTGCTTGATTGGTTGATTTGGCACATTAGTATCACTTGATTTAGTGATTTTTCAGTAGATTAGGGTAGGATAAGTGTGCAATAAGCTTGTTGAACAAGCACCCTTTAGCATCTAGTTTACAGTTTGCAGTGTTTGTTTTTCAGTGTTCAGTTTGGTTGGAAGTTTTTGACCATATTGACCCACATGGTTAGGCACTTGCTCTATGGTGTTCTTGACAGCTCTAAGGAGCTACAAACCCTAATAAGGCTGATGTTAGAGTTGGTATTTTCATACTACCATCAATGACCAAAAATCCTCTTTTATATCATATTAGTGTCCCATGTCAAGATTTCTATCATTCCACCTAAGTCATGATGTAAAAATTTACTCACTGATAGTACCCCTAGTAAAAAAAACCTCACTCACCTACACTCCATCTACCACCCTTGACATTTTCTCATGCACTCATGGTTATGTTACTCTCCATTCCCCAACTACCATGTCACGTCCTACATCCACGTAATTCATATGTCTCATGATCAATTGAAACTATGCTTTTTCCTATACACCATATTGATTTCAAACATGGTTTTAAAACTAATGAGGATGAATTTTTAGAAACTGAACACTGGTTTTTCTACCAACATCCTCATGTACAAAAGCCTCTCTCAGTTTTCTAACTACTATTGTGGTTTTGGACATACAGATGAGGCTTCGTAGAGATATTTTCCCAAATTTTCCTCTTTAGACATACATTCGCAGAACATATTGTTGCCAACCAGTGATGAATATTGCGAAAATGGAGGAGTTTTAGGTTCCTATGATGCCAAGTTACAATAACCTACTTCAAATTTTACACATCCATTATAAAATGAGAGGTACATGTACATCTTTACAAGCTATCTTTTACACTCTGTAAAGTCTTGTTCCAATCACCTTTTTGCAAAGAATATTGGGAACCGTTGGGGCTAAATTTGTGAAACTGAGAGAGGTGTATCTCAATAATATATATATCTACAATAACCTCTCTCACTTTTTACATATCTATCTCGATGAGATATACAAAGGGATGATTGGATCTTATTTTGCAGGATTTCGAGTGGAAGATGTTCAAAGATAGTTAGCCACCTCATCAACTAAGTGTTGAAATCAAATTCGAATTTCTCTTCCTTGTCAAAAAAAGTCCATAATGATAGTGCCAAGTAGATACATTAGTTTTTAATTTCCTACATTTCATTTCTATTTGTGAAAAAAAATTTATGATATTTGTAAAAAGATCTTGAGATTTTTATCAAGATATTTTAGTTTAGAATTGGTATAAATACTTCATCATTTGAAGTAAGAAAGGGTTAGATTTAGTTGGATGCTATACTAGTGATTAGAGACTATTGTATCTAATTTTGGCCAATTTCAATAGATGAGTTGTAGATATTTTTCTGGGATACATGTGGTATGAATGTTTAGCATTGTTTCTTCATTGTGATCATTTATATGCATGTTTTATCAGTTTATAAACCATTTCATGTCTGTGATAGGGTAATTCTCAAGTTGATAGGTAGAATACATGCTTGTTCATGCTTTGTTTTGCGAGCTTTATCATACTTTGTTCACTTTTCTTCAGTTTAGGAAAAATACATCTCTTATGCTCTTCCTAACTCCTCATCAGTCTTAAACCATCTCATCAAATCACCTTTGAATTGTTAAGATTCATACTTACCTTGCCACTTTGAATGTCTGCAATCATATATCATTTGTTGTGACCTAGTCCCTCTGACCTAAATCACTCATCCTTTCCACTACACAACCAAATCAAATCAAAAAATCCTCTGCACTATACATCTAGCCTAAAACCCGAAATTATCAAGCCCTCCTGGCTGTGACCCTTTGGAGAGAGAACAGTCTCCATCTTGGTAGGGCTAGCTACCAAGCTAAAAGACTACTTTTTTCTTACCTCAGCTGGACACTTCGTTAGCCTTGGAGATCTGGAGGAGTGATAACATACTAGCGCCATTGTTGGGGATGAAAGTTCTATCTTCCTTGGAAAAGAGTGAAAATGATTTAGATCTGGTTGTTGATGGTCAATAATAGTCAGACATAGGATTATTGAATCATGTGCCTGGCGATTCCATTGTTTAAGATCTTGAGCTTCAATGTTCAGAGCGACTTCACTACCAAAGAACACAAGGTCCAGAGCATTGATGGTAATCTCCAATGAGAAGGTATGTGGCAAATCGTTTATCTGGTGAATATTACTAACTTTATGGAATGATCTAGCAGAATTTCAGATTGATCATAATTTCTCAACATGAGTATTTTTTTTGTTTGAAATCTAGCTGACTCACACCTAAAGGTGAAATTTGTTTTCTTGGTTTATTTGTTGAAAGATTAGAAAATGAGATAGAACTAATGGATTTTCATATTGAATCATATGATTTCCAAGGTCATAAATAGTTCTTGGAAACTTCCCCTCCTCCCAAAGAAGAAAAGGTAAGGCTGTCGTTGGATGGTTTCATTGACAGATGTTTTGATTTATAGTAGGGATGTGGCAATCTCGAGCAGAGAGAATATGTTAATGAGTTGGGGCAGTAGATAGAATCTAGGTTTTATGATCCTATAGTAGAATATATGGAGTATTTTCTTAAGTTGAATGACAAACAAGATTTCCATTTACTGAGACAGAGGTATTATGTGTATATATGGCTGGTAGAATTTCCAATTATGTTCCGGTTCAGGCGCTCAAGCAACATCTTCATTATGAAAGCTACTTGATTGGATCATTTGTCACTTTAATATCACTTGATTCAGTGATTTCTGAGTAGATTAGTGTAGGATAAGTTTGCAATAAGCTTGCTAGACAAGCATCCTTCAACATCTGGTTTGCAGTTTGTAGTGTGTTTTTTAGTGTTCAGTTTGGTTGTCTGTTTTTTACCGTATTGGGCCACATGGTTAGGCACTTGGTCTATGGTGTTCTTGACACCTCTAGGGAGATGAAATCCCTAGTAAGGTCGATGTTAGAGTTTTTATTTTCATAATTCCATCAGTGATCAAAACTCCTCTCTTATATCATATTAGTGTCCCATGTCGAAATTTGTATCATTCCACCTAAGTCATCATGTAAAAAAATACTCATTGATGGTAGCCCTAGTAAAAATACCACACTCACCTACACTCCATCTTCCTCCCTGGACCTTTTCCCATGTGCTCCTGGTTATTTTATCCTCCATTTCCCAACTGGCATGTCACCTCCCACATCCATGTCATTCCATTGTCTCATGATTAGCTGAGACTATGCTTTTCCCTATACACCATATGGATTTCAAACATGCTTTCCATACGAAGGAGGATGAATTTTCAAAAAATGAAAGAGTATGTTTCTGCCAATATCCTTATGTACAAAAACCTCTCTCTTTTTTTTAACATCTATTATGGCTTGTGATATACAGATGAGGCTTTACAAATATATTTTCCCAAATTTTCCTGTTTAGACATACTTTTGCAGAACATATGGTGGCCAATCAGAGATGAATCTTGCAAACATTGAAGAGGTCTATGTTCCTACAATGCCATAATACAATAACCTGCTTCAAATTTTAAAGAATATTATAAAGTCATAGACAAATGTACATCTTTACAGCCTATTTTTTGGACCGTGTAAAGTCCTGTTTTAGTCACCTTTTTATAAAGAATATTGAGAACCGCTAGAGCTAATGTTTGGGAAGCTAAGAGAATTTTATCTCAATAATATATTTATCTACAATAACCTCTCTCACATTTTAGATATCTATCTCAGATTGAGATATACAAAGCGATGACATGAACCTGTTTTGCTGGATTTTGGGAGGAAAATGTTCAAAGATAGTTAGCCACTTCATCAAGTAAGAGTTGCAATCAAATTCAAATTTCTCTTCCTTTTCAACAAAAATCCATAATGATAATGCCAAGTAGATACATTAGTTTTAATGTCCTACATTTCATTTCTATTTGTGCAAAACAATTTAGGGTATTTGTAAACAAATCTTGAGATTTTTGTCAAGATATTTTAGTTTAGAATGTATATAAATACTTAATCATTTGAAGTAGGAAAAGGCTGGATTTAGTGGGATGCTATAATAGTAATCATAGAGTATTGTATAATATTTTGGCCAATTTCAATACATGAGTTGCAACTAGTTTTCTGGGATACATGTGGTATGAATGTTTATAATTGTTTCTTCATTCATATTGCGTTCACCCTAACCTAGTCCCTCTAAGCTAGATCACTCATCCTTGTGACTACCGAGTCAAGTCAAGTCAAACAACCCGTTGCACTATACATCTAACCTAAAACCCTAAACTATCCAACCCTTCTAGTTGTGACCCTTTGGAGAGAGCCCTCTCCAGCTTGGTAGGGCTAGATACCAAGATAAAAGATTGGTTTGTGGTTAGCTTAGCCAGACTCTTCCCCAGCCTTGGAGATCAGGAGGAGTGACAAAATACTAAAACATCCAGAAAATCAACAATTCATGGTGACTCCAATTTTCAAGAACCAATAGTTTGAAAACCTTCTTGGTGAGTTCATTGTTGTAAGAATGAGTTCTATTGCAAGAAGAAATCCTAGGTATGCTCCTATGGATTGATCTTAGATCCCTAGATTTCCAAATCATATGCCCCATGTTCAATGTTTTACAAATATTCCTATATTTAGAAATGAACAAGAAGATGATGCCACTTTGCATTTAGTAAGGTTTCATTTACATGTACGTAGACTAAGAGTTTAGTTTCTTGAGGACTCTCTCATGAAGTTGTTTATGTCTACCCTTGAAGATAAAGCTAGGGTATGGTATGAAGGGTTACAAAGAGGAAGCTTATGTTCTCTAAAGGATTTCCATAATGTGTTCTCTAACCATTATTTAAATTCTTATATTTCTTTACAAAGTTGGTGTGATTATAGTGAAGGTTTCATTGCATATCTTGAAAGCATTGATGATATCGAATGTATGGATGACAAAGAAATCATTGAAGCCTTCTCTAATTTTACCCTTCAACAACAGTGTGAAGAAGTGAGTCACTTTGATACACAAGATTATCATCAACATACAATAGCTTCCTCTTTTCTTGAACATGAAGGAGTTTTGCATCTTGATAGTCAAAGGAATCACATGAAATGAATCAGCAGTTTGATGAAAATTTATATACTCCTTTTCTTGAAATTAATGAATATAGTCCACATCCCGGTCAAAATTTAGGAGGGAAAGAAGACAATAATTGCTTTAGCAAAAGAAAACAAAAAGTGCTTTCTCCTCCGTTTGAATATGAGATAGATCAACCCCAGAAAAGTCATTTTACAGCCCAAGCTAATGCAGGTTTTCCGTGTTCACATAGTCAAGAAGGTGTTAGTGAATCCTCTTCCACTTTTGAAAATGATGACAGTCTTAAAATTAGATTTATAGATCAGCTAATAGATATAGATTTCTTTCATGAAGATGATAGGGCTTTCATATTTGATAATCTTGAAGAATTTTTTCTCTTTAAGAATGGCTTAGACTATGAATTTGAGGAGTATGAGTCTAAGAGAGATAGCATGCCAGAAATCGAGTTAGAATTTTTTGTGGTCAAGGAATTTGAAGCAACCACTTAGATAGCAGAAAGTTATACATCCCTATGCCTTCCTATCAATCAACAACCAACCTCTCTTTCAGATCAAAATGAAGGAGGTACTTGTATTTTTACTGTTGGATCTCAAGACAAGGTAATGCTTCAAGATTCCCAAGATCCCTTTAGCAGTCTTTCGTAAGTAGTGGTGAGGATGAATGTTGTTTGGTTTGTTAGCACAAGCCTTGGTTTTAGTTTTTATTTTGATTTTCCTACATGTACATTGTTCTCCCTGCTCGGGGAAAATGAGACCAGAATTTCAGTAAGTAGCCATCTGTTGGATTAGTTACATTGGAAGGCTCACTTGACATGATTGTACATATTTCATCAATAGGTAGGTGGTTGTCATCATTATTTGAAGCCCTTAAATATCGATGGTATACTACCATTAATAAGCCTTGTAAGTACTTGTTTCAGTTAAGTAAGTCTTGAGTCATTTTTTCAATCAATTTCAAGTCAATTTTGAGTTAGTTTCGATTGATGTTTTCAATGTTTAGTTTAGTTCTTCATTTTTGACCTCATTGGCCCATATGGTTAGGCACTTGGTCTATAGTGTTATTGACACCCCCAAGGAGTTGCCATCCCTAAATAAGGCTTATGTTAGAGTCAGTATTTGCATACTACCCTGAGTGATTAAAAATCCTCTTTTCATATCATATTAGGGTCCCATTCAAAAAATTTTGCCATTCCACTAGGTCATGATGCAAAACTTTAGTCATTAAAGGTTGAATTATGGTTTCCTTTACTCCTTTAGAAATTTACCACTTGCTCACTCATTTCAACCTTACTCAGTATCCATTATCCATAAATTTAATGACATCATGCTATCACATCAATCATGTCATCTTCAAATTCAGTCCTTCAAGGTTTCATTAGGTCATTAGGGTTTCCAAGGTTACAATAAAACTCCATGCCATTGCATAAGATAGGCAAGTAAAGGGTGATCAAATAACATCTCTTCACCATGTGAAGATTATTTGCAAAGAGAAATGCTTATTTAATTATGTAATTTTATGTCTATTATATGTAATAAGTTACTTTTTAACTGCATACTGAGTTCCATTGCTAAAAGCATATAAGAAAAGTCAAAAAATAAGATTACCAAAGCATCATCCACTTGTCAAGAGCAAAAAGGTCAAAAAGCCAAAAAGCATTAATATGGAAATTTGGAAATGACAAGAAACATTACAAGGTGGGTGTGAAACTCATAAATTAAATTCCATCCAAGTATAAAGGCCCTTAAGACATCGACGAAACTTCATTTTCCCTCTAGCACTCTCAAAACTCCTCAACAAAAGAAATTTGTTTATTTTAAGGTGAGATTGAGTAAAACAGAGAAATATGGTATGTTTAGCAGGGTCACTACGCATTTAGCCAGGTCGCTGCACATTTTACTGGGTCGTTGCACATTTTCCAGAGATTCTAGTGTAAATTATAACGACATTGTGCTCCTGTAGCTGAAGGGCTCCCTTACCTGGGTCACTAAGCCTTTACCTGCATCACTATGCATTCACCTAGAAGGAGAAAAATCATGCTAGAGCCTCCTCCATTTCCACCATGTTTCCAAATTGATCATCATATACTTCAACAAATGAGGATTGTGGCAAAATTATCACTCCTTTCCTCTATTGTTCATCTACATAGGGTTTATAGTTGTTTGTTGTCATTCCTAAGATCAAACCCTAGGAATACATTCCCACCATCTCAAATCATGTTTCCTAGCTTTCATTACCACTCCCCTCACTTAACAAATATCCCCTATCATGTCCCTCATTCCACACATCCTCATCCATTCGTCATCATCTCTCCTCACATCATTTCATATTTCCCACACCCACAGCTCATTCTACCTTCTCCCTAGGGTTTTGACATAAATAAATAATGGCAGAAGAGGAACACAAAAGTCAAAGTGAGGATTAAAAGCAAGAGAGGAGGAGATATAAGAAAGGAGGGAGAATCATTAGATATGATCCAACCAACACCAAAGAGCTCATGGCATCTCCCATCACTATCAGATGATTAAAACATATGGGTTGTTTTCAGTTTTGTGGAAAGGTGGAAAGGACCCAACATCATTTTGAATTGATAAAACAATTTGTCAACAACCTCCATGACAACAAAGTAACCGTTGTTGTTGTCACCTTTACTATATCTTCTGCTATCATAACAGCTGCTACGAGGATCCCAAATGTTGGGGAAAAAGTTTAAACATGGAGAATTGGATTATTGCTACTATGAGCCATATCTTAAACCCAACCACGAGAATGAAAGAAAGAGGATTTTCCCATTCTCTTACCTCCTTGAGAGATATGTTCCTATAATGAAAAAAATCATGAAGTACTTCACATGCGAGGGTAGATTTTCTAAGCTCTATTCCTATAATATTTGGTTACTCATGCATTTTACAAGAGTCAAAATGCTCAATCTGCCCTACTATTTTTACCAAGATATGAACAAGATGTCATACATTTCTTGAAGGAAAGATCATGATCATCAAATGCATAACATATTTCACTATTATCTCATCAAGATGATAGTCCTACACCACCTTGTTCAGCTTAACATTGCATGGGACAGTTTCACATCCAATGAGATTTTCACAGTCCCACCTATTCAGCGTGGCTAAGAGGCACCTTCATCTTCTCATCCATTCATCTCCATTCCTCCACCTTAGCCCATACATCATTCATCTTAATTTTATGATTCATCCACACCATCACCTCCATCATCACCATTTCATGAGCCTATTCATTCACCTAACAAAGATGAAGGTAGTAGGCAGGAGCATATATATCATGCTGATAGCAGCAAGCCCAAAAGGGATGGTTTAGGTACCTTAGCACATACATACTAGAGAGGGCATAGGCAAGTGTTTTCCCCACATATTGTTGGAAGGGCATTTCCTTATTCATCAACAAAGCAGGTACAAAAGGTAAGTAAAAAGTTATAGAGGCAGAGATCCAATAGCAAGAGGAAGACCTCCATGAGATAGAGCATGATTTTCATTTAGTTGACTCAGATGAGCATGATGATAGTACAACCATAGCTATTGTTATCAAGGAGAAGAATGCACTCATAGCAAAGCTCCAAGTTAACTTATAAAGGGCCAAATGGATGATTTCCTAATATAAGCAAGAGAATAGGGAGTTTGAGGTCAAACATGAGCTCATGGAGATTCAACTCAGAAAGGTAAAGAGAGAGGCTAAAAAGGATAATTCCTTACTTGATGAGGCATATGGGTAGTTGTTGGAGATAACATTTAGAGGGGAAGCTGAATCAGTATATACAAATCAATAAATTTTTCATTTCCATAATCATATTTATATACGCTACCTTAGCAAAGGGAACTCATGTGTGCATGTAGTTGTACTTAAGGAAACGAGTATATATCCAACAAACTTATGATTCAGTTATTTCATCATATGTTGATCTCTAATCAACACATGAGTACTTCATTAACCATATAAATAGTAACCATGTGTAGTAATAACTGAATAAACCATCACACATAAGAAACACACATGAATACCAAGATTTAAGGTGGAAACCAAATGCGGGAAAAATCCACACACTATTGTCTTATTTTAATATAAGAAAAAGTTGTTTACAATCTTGTACTGGTGCAGACTCATACCAGTACGTAGGCACCATCCTACAGAAGGCTACAACCTTCTCTCATTCTCCAATTTCTACTAGAAGGGAGCTACAACCCCCTAGCTCTTGTACTAGCCGATCTGTTTACTACCACGTTGGTGCCAACCTATAGAAGGCTCCAACCTTCACTCATTTTCCATCTGCTACTGGAAGGGAGCTCCAACCCCCTGGCTCATGTACTAGCCAATCCATTTACTCGTACGTAGGCACCAACCTATAGAAGGCTCCAACCTTGACTCGTTTTCCAACTTCTACTGCAAGGGAGATCCAAACCCTAGCTCTTTTACTGGCCAATATGTTTACCAGTATGTAGGCACTAGCCTCCAAAAGGCTATGACCTCCACACTTCCTCCGGGGACCATGTTTCATAAATTTTTAGACTCGGTAGTCCTAAAATAGAACACCAAAATCTGAAGGCCATGTTTCAGCAAATTTTCATATTGGACCCGTCAACAATATTGAAGCTCAAAATCATAACTACAATACAACCATCAAATACATCTACATCAACCAATCACTGAAACTCAATAATCACTCTTTGAATCAACCACAACTAAATCAATCAATCACTGACAACCCATCATAACTGAAGGAAATCACAATCAATCAATCTGAACATTCAGAACACTATTACGAGAATACATTCACGAGAACACAAAACATAACCTAGAACTCTACATCAACAACCATAACCACCTCCAACTTCAAACATCATATTTCATAACGTATACGCTACTTTGACATGTCGAACTAGCATGTATACATGCTTTTACCGAAGCGAACCGGTGTACAGATCTACAAATACTAACTTAAAACTTCACAACTATTTTAGACTTCAATCATACCCAAATCATAACATTTATAGAATAAAACATGCATCAATATTCAGATCTAGACTATCCATGACCAAACCACATAATAATAATTCATGTCAGGCCTTATGATCTTGAACCATCATCCATCATCGACCACATAGGTGCATCCTTTTTTCAGATGATGCAAAGCATCAGAAGACCATAAGGTGCATATTTGATCTAACACTTCATGAGATATTCAATACTTGCACAGTTGGCCTAATGATCTTCTCTCCCTTATATAGTTTTAGGCCTTTCTCAATACAAATACCTACGCTCAATACCTCGGACCAAATACCTTGGATCAATACCTCATACCAAAATACCTTGGGGTAAATACCTCAGACCAAAACCTTGGTTTTCCAACATGTACGCGTTTTTCCTCCTGTGAAAGTTTGTGTATACGTATATGCTATTATTTTCTATGTCGTTGCATTTATATGCTACTTTGACAAAGTGAACTAGCATATACCACTCTTTATTCAACCACTGGAGTCTGATCTGTAATCCTTTGGTGCTAACCTGTTGCATTGTGAACTGTCACCTGAGTGAATAGAAACGCCAAGATTCTCTCCCCCTTTGACATCAAGGGCAAAGGGACCAAGATATTCTCCCCTTTTGATATGTATTATGTTTTCCATGCTCCCCCTAAGTACATTGTAAATTCATTGATTAATCTGCCCCTTTGTACATGTTGAGATGCACTAAATTGTCCATGATCATCCTAAGCACGTACAGAGTCTACGAAAGGAATAACATGACTCTATAAATCAACTATGTGAGTATGAACTTCCTATCATCAATGACTCATACATACATAAATCTCCCAACCAAGTGGGGATACACCAAATTTGTCTCATCCAACTATTCAAGTGGGGATATACCAAACGTTTATACATGACTGAAAATAGAAATTATTACATTGTCCTTCCCATGCATAGTGGGTTTACAAATTAGGTCCTTTCATGACATTTACATCAAATGATATACATGACATTTATAACAAGGACCAACAATGTAAACAGAACCATGATAGTCATCAGCAACTATCATACACCATATATAATTTGCACCATGAGCATCTATCAACAACATCAAGATCAATAGCTTGTATATCTCCATCATCAAAAGAGTCACCGGAATCAAAAAAACTATGTGGATCAAGAAAATGTAAGCATCCTTGTGTTCCAGGATATTTTAACATAATGCCAACAATGCATTATTAGAAGCATATATTCCCCCTGAACCTTTGTCAACTATTCTTTGTCAAATATAATCATTGCAAATATCACTAAGAATCATCAAGGCATCATCATCAGTTAGATATACATAAACTTTTTAACAACTTATGAAGACCAACACATTTCCACATATAATCAACAGATTGTAATCATCACCAAACAAAGAAGATAATTGAATGAACCATATCAAACTCCTTTTCCTTAATCTATCCCACTACATTTTCCTCAAACCAACATATACGCGACTGTGCAACTTTGAACTCACGTATATAGATGACTTGTCTTCATGAAAATTGCATATGGGATTTAGAACAAGAAATTTTCACACTTCTAGCTCCCCCTGAGTCTATTATATCTGTAAATTAATTTATGTCACATATTTCTAATTGTACTTCCTTCTTCTTCCATATCATCAAGTGTGATGATGTTTTCTCCTTTTGTTATGGTGCCCAAAATTTTCTCTTGCATTCCTTTACTATATGTCCAAACTTGTTACACGCATAACATCTTACATGTTTCATATTCCTTCTATAGAGAAAGCCAATATCCATTAAAGTACCTAGAAGTTGACGATCTTTCTATGTGATGGTCTTGAACCATTCTACTTCTGCATCTCACTGCAACATGTCCAAAATTATGACATATAAAACATTCAACATTATTCATCAGAGGAAATAACCGACTATCACTTCCACAGTTCGGAGAAAACAATTTTCTTTGAAGACTTTCTTTCCTTGGTTGTTGATGGGGCTAACCTCTCATCTCCTTGTTGAGCATTTCATATTTTGGATTAGAGTTCCTTGGCTCATCTTGTGAGCTAGATTCATCTTCAATAGATTCATGGAAAACAACAATAGTTTTGATGGTAGGATACCTTTGACTACTAAGAATATTATCCAAACTTTTAGTATTGTCTTGAAATCGTAACAGTTTATCATTTTCTTCTAATTTACCTTTTAAGATATTTACCTCAACACAATATTGCTCTTCCTTTTCTAGATATTGCTTCTTCAATATTTCTTCAGCCTTTCTTCCTTCTTCCACTTGTTGGCTTAATTTGAGAATCTCATTTTCTTGTTCTTCATCTACTCTAGGTAGTTCTTCATTCTTCTTATTTTCATGATCTCCTTTTAGAGAGACGATATTAGCTTTAAGACTTTCATTGTAACTGGATCTACCTTTAAGTCTCTTAATTGTTGTATTCTTTTCATTTAGTTCATTTCTTAATCATGTCACTTAATCTTACAACTTTTGACATTGATATCCCTTTTCCCTGTACTACTTCCTTACTTGGTTTCCTTCATCCAACTGAGCTTTTTAATATGGTAACTTCTTCTTTAAATGCACAATCCCTTTTGTTAAATAGATCTTGTTGATCTCTAATTTTATCTGCAAGCCTTTTAACTTATACCTCAATGTTTCTTTCACAATCACTTTCAATATCTTCAACATTGCGTGAACAGAGAAAAGTATCACTAGAAGACCAAAAATTTGTACCTGATACTTATTTTGCTTGTTCACCTTCAATCCGAGGTGATTATGAATCTGAATAGTTGCTTCCACCTAACAACGCATTGTCTCTCCTACTGTAACAGTTCCTTTGATATCTCTTCCTTATATGAGGCTCTTTCTTCTTTAGATTCTTTCCCATTGTTTCTACGGATCTCATTCAAGCAATCACGCTTCTGCCAAAGGACCTGATCTGATACCAATTGTTGGAAATAATACTAAGAGGGCACGGGGGGCTGGGGTGAATTAGTATTTACAAATCAATAAATTCTTCATTTCCATAATCAGACATATATACACTACTTCAGTGAAGGGAACTAGCGTGTACATGTAACTATGTTTAAGGCAACCAACGTATATCAAGCAAACTTATGATTCAGTTAATTCATCATATCTAGATATTTAATCAGTGCATCCATGCTTGATTAACCATATAAAAGGTAACCATGTGCAGTAATAACAGAAAAAACCATCACACATAAGAAACGCACATGAACATAAAGATTTAAGGTGGAAACCTAATGCGGGACAAAAAACCACCTGCTATTGTCTTCTTTTAATATAAGAAAAACATGTTTAAAATCTTGTACTAGTGCAAATACATACTAATATCTAGGCATCCACTTGCAGAAAGCTATAACCTTCTCCCATTCTCTAGCTTCTACTCGTAGGGAGCTACAACCCCCTAGCTCTTGTATTGGCCAATCTGTTTACTAGCACGTAGGTGCCAACCTAGAGAAGGCTCCAACCTTCACTCATTTTCTAGCTACTACTTGAAGGGAGCTCCAACCTACTAGCTCTTGTACTAGTCGATCCATTTACTACTACGTAGGCATCGGCCTATAGAAGGCTCCAACCTTCACTCGTTTTCCAGCTACTACTATAAGGGAGCTCCAATCCCTTGGCTCTTGTACTAGCCGATATGTTTGCCACTACGTAAGCACCAACCTACAGAATGCTATGACCTTCTCACTTCCTCTAGGGACCACGTTTCATAAACTTTCAGACTGGGTACTCTTCGAACACAACACCAAAATCTGAAGGCCACGTTTAATCAAATTTTCATAGTAGACCCATCAACAACATTGAAGCACAAAATCATAACTGCAATACAGCCATCAAATACATCTACATCAACAAATCACTAAAACTCAATCATCACACTCTGAATCAACCACAACTGAATTAATCAATCATTGACAACCCATCATAACTAAAGCAAATCACAATCAATCAATATGAACATTCAGAACACATTCACCAGAAAATAGTCACCAGAACACAAAACATAACTCATAACTCTGCATCAACAACTAGAACCAAATGCAACTTCAAATATCATATTTCATAATGTATATGTTACTTCAATGTTTCGATCAAGCATGTATATGCGCTTTTACCAAAGCAAACCAACATACAGATATGCAAATACTAACTTAAAACTTCACAGATATTCTAGACTTCAGTCATACCTAGATCAAAACATTTATAGAATAAAACATGCATCACTATTCAAATCTACACTATCCATGATGAAACCACATAATGAATCCATTTCAGGCCTGATGATCCCAATCCATCATCCATCATCAACCAAATTGGTGCATCCTTACTTCAAATCAAGAAAAGCACAAGAAGCCCATAACCTGCATATTTGATCTAATTCTTCATGAGATATTCAATACTTACACACTTGGCCTAACGATCTTATTTTCATTATATAGTTTTAGGCCTTTCTCAATACCTTGGACCAAAACCACTTAGGACCTATACCTTGGACCAAATACCTAGGGTCAATACCAAGAACCATATACCTTGGATCAATACCTTAGACCAAAATACCTTGGACTAAATACCACATACCAAAACCTTTGTTTTCCAACATGTACATGCTTTCCCTCCTGTGAAAGTGTGTTTATACATATATGCTCTTTCTGTTCTGTGTGCCCATGTGTATACATTAAATTGACAAAATGAACTAGTGTATACCTCTCTTTCTTCAATCTCTGGAGTCTGATTCGTAATCCTTTACTGTTAACTTGTTTCATTATGAACAGTCATTTGAGTGAGTTGCCAACAAGGACAACACTTGTATCATAATTCCAATATAAGTATGGTGAGAAACTTGATGAATAGGTCGCAAGAAGAAGGCCAAGCACTAGAGGCCTAAATAGAACCTTGGAGCAAGAAAGGAAAAGGGAGGCAAAACTAGCCAATGAGCTCACCTTGAATGAGAAATTTTCCAAGGTGGTAAATGAAAACCGAGAACATTGGAATGAAAGAATAAATGGTCATCTAAAGAGGCTCTTATACAAGGCCAACAAAGAAAATGATATTCAAATAAGGATGCAAAATAATATGGCATACGAAACAAAAATGCAAGGGCTAAGCTCAAAAGAGCTCATGAAGGCCTTGACCAAGAAAGAGGAGAAAAATAGGTTGGATATCCTTGACGAGGCATCACTCCATGCCTCAAACATATAGCCAGCTATCTGACTACTAATTTTGACCATTTTCGAACAAATTTGGCAAGTTATAATTTGATGTGTTTTTTGAGGAATTTTTGGCACAGTCAGCATGTCAAACATGCAACACCTAGGACTCTGTGCTCTTTCTGGAGCATCCAATGAGAAAATGGTCAACATTTTTGGATTTTGAATGATGAGGACATGTACCTTGTACTTTTTCTATGCATTTGGAGCAAACATGGTCAGCCAAAAGGGTCAAAAACTATCAAAAAATCACCTTACTGCTTTTTTCCCTAGTCGTGTGTGTTTACTAGTCTTGGGAGATTGGCATTTTGATATGGCAAAGGACCTCCAAATTGAAAAATAAAGGTATATCTGGAAAGTATACTCGGCGGGATTTCTAACAAGCTATCTTGGAGAAACTTTGGACACAAGGAAGGTCTCCAAAAGCAGCCCTAAAGATGGTCTTGTACATTTGACACGAAAAGGGCACGTTTAACTAGGCCAGTGCGCGTTTGAGAGTCTTCTGCTATTTTCACTATTTCACTCCAAGTTGAATTTTAGCTATGGGAAGTTCATTTTTTACTCATGTAATGACCTAGATGATGTAATTATTATGTTTTTATATCTAGGGTAGATACATCGGTTAAATGGCCTATGTGGCATTTAATGAATTAGTTTGCTAGAGTGAAGGATGAGTCACTTTGACCACCCTAAACTCTAGCTATCAGTTGAGCCTTTCTAGCAACTACTCCTCCTTTCATGGATTTGACCCATGATCCTAGGATGAGTTTGTTTTATGCCTATATTATGTATTTTCCTAGTCATTTTACAGGTTGGATTCGGTGGGATGTTATAGTAGTGATGAGAGACTATTGTATCAGATTTTGGCCAGTTTCAATAAATGAGTTGCAACTATTTTTCTAGGATACATGTTGTATGGATGTTTAGCATTGTTTCTTCTTTGTGATAATTTTTATGAAAGTTTTATCAGTTCATAAACCATTACATGTGTGTTATATGGTAATTTTCAAGTTGATAGGTAGAATACATGCTTGCTCAAGCTCTAATTTGGGAAATTTATCATGCTTTGTTCACTTTTCTTTAGTTGATGAAGAGTACATCTCTTATGCTTTTAGTAACTCCTCATCATTCTTAAATCATCTCATCAAATCACCTTTTAAGTGTTAAACTTCATACCTACTTTGCCCCTTTGAATGTTTGCAATCATATTTCATTTGCCCTGACCTAGGCCCTCTCACCTAAATCACTCATCCTTTCGACTACTCAACCAAATCAAATCAACCAATCCTCTACACTATACATCTATTCTAAAACATTAAACTATCCAGCTCTCCTAGTTGTGACCCTTTAGAGAGATCCCTCTCCAGCTTGGTAGGGCTAGCTACCAAGCTAAAAGACTGGTTTGTGGTTACCTCAACCAGACTCTTCCTCATACTTGGAGATTTGGAGGAGTGGTAACAATACTCATACCCTCTTGGAATTCCTATTTAACAAAACTTGATTTCCTGAAGGAGGTTTTGGTAGGAAACTATTATCTCCCCTACCCATAATTGTCTCCTATTTCCCAATGTGAGTTCTCTTTACGCATCACTCTCATGATGGAGTTGTCATCTTCCAATCATTAACATTATATTCTTCCATAAATATTGAATTAATAAAACATACCTGATTTAAATAGATTTCATAGTCAATAGTAAAAGTAAAACAAAAATTTATAGTTTCTTTTTTCTGACTAGGGGTGTATTACAAACTCCCCCCCTTTAAGAAAAACACCATCTAGGTGTTTTTTTTATGCTTCAAACAAGGTATCATAAGAATCCTTCATAAAAGTTTCTTCCCAAGTAGCTTCTTCTAGGCTAAAGTGATCCCACTGCACTTTAACCTGGATTATAGCTCACTTCCACAGTGTTACTTCTCTCTGATCTAGTATATGTAGGGTTTTGACCAGCAACTCCCTCTCTGGTTCAGCGTGTCAAAATTTGTCAATACAAAATTAGTGCTTTTGTCCAAGCTCATCATAATATGTATTTATATATTTATGCAACAATAATAAAAAGAAAAAAAACACTTTACATGTATATAATTCCAATTAATTATATTTCTTGGGTCATAGATATGTTTTTTAACAACGAGACATGGAATACATTATGTTCTTGAATATGACCTGACAGAGCTAATTTACACGCTTGATGTGGGAAAATATTTATAAAGGGCCACAAAAGAGGGGGGCCAATTTGGTAGATACCCCGCATTGCAGGGTACTTCTGTTGGGCTTAACCCATACATAAATGTGATCCCCAACTTGAAATTCCCAGTAGATTCTTCTTTTATCTGCATAGGCCTTATGTCTATCTTTAGAACTTTTTAAATTTGTCTTTATCTTTTTCACTATACTTTCAATTTACCTCAACATGTCAAGCCCCAATATTAGTTTATCGTCTGGGTCACTCCAATTAATAGGTGTCCTACACTTTCGCCCATTTCAAACCTCAAATGAGATCATATTTAAAGGGGCATGATAACTATTGTTTTATACAAATTCAACTAAATGTAAGTATTCTTACCATTTGGATGGTTGTTACATTATGAACATTCGTAACATGTCTTCCAAAACTTGATTTGCCTGTTCATCTTTTCCATCTATCTAATGATGATAGGCGGTGTCAACTGTATTTGCATACCTAGTCCGGAAAACAAGGCTCTCCAAAAAGTGGATGTGAATTCCACGTCTCTTTCTAATATTACCATCTTAGCCAACGCATGTAATCTAAAAATTTATTCCATGAAAATATCGAAAATCTAAAAAGATTTTAATGTGGACTATACCGATATGAAATGTGTAAATTTAATCAACGTATCCACCACAACCATTATTGAGTCACATTTCCACTTAGATCTAGGCAATTCAGTGATAAAATCTAGTGTAATGACTTCCCATTTTCATTTAGGAATGGGAACAGGGTACATCAACCCTGCAAGGTGTTGATTCTCAGCCTTAAGTTGTTGGAATTCTCAGAAAATTGCTAAATAATTAGCAATCATAGACTTCATAATAGGCTGAATTTTTTCTTCTCAAAGATGTTATTATTTTTTATAGCCGAGATGTGCAGTACAAGGGCTTGTGTGACTCTCATCCAAGATGAACTTCATGAGATTTTGTTTTTTAGGAATGTAAAATTTGTCCCTATAAATTAACATCCCCTTCACATTGACATCATACCCCAACTGTTTTTCCTTACTATCCTACAATTTTACTTGCTCACATAAGAATTAATATTATGGGTCCTTTAAACTAGCATCTCTAATAAATTTTCTAAATTCAGTTTTAGCTTCGTTGAATGAAATTTCATATACACAATGTAGTTTCCTGCTTAAAGCATCAACAATTTTATTCTCTTTAACCTTCAGGTACTTAATTTCAAATTGGAATTAGCTAAAAAAGGCAGCCCATCGGGCCTGACGGGCATTAAGAGTGGGTTGAGTAAAATAATTAGTTAAACTACTATGATTGATCATTAGAATAAATTTCTTACCCAAGAGGTAATGCCACCACATTTTTAAGGCATACACAACTACTACGAGCTCCAAATCATATGAAAAATATTTATGTTCATTGTCCCTAAGATTTCGGAACTCATAAGCCAATACCTTACCTTCTTGCATTATCACTTTGCCCACCCCTTATTTACTAGTGTTGTTACAGATCTTGAATTCCTTTTTGGGATCAACAACCTTCAAAACAAGAATTATAGTGAGAAAGTTTGTCAACTGGGGAAAACTCTTTTGGTATTCTGCTATCCACTAAAAAACCTTCCCTTTCCTTTGCAGGGAGGTAAGAGGGTAAGTATCCTGGATGATCCTTCTATAAAGCATTGGTAATACGCAGCCAACCCCCTAAAGAATTGGATATCTGTGACATTTTGAGGGACATCACAATCTAGAATAATCTTGATTTTCTCTGGGTCAACCATTATTCCTTCCTGAGAAATAACATGCCCTGAATACTAAATTTTATCTTTATAAAATTTACACTTATTGTATTTGGCATACAATTGATGTTCTCACAAGGTTTGCAGGACAATTTGTAGATGTTTCTTATGTTCTTCCATATTTTTAGAGTAAATGAGAATATCATCAATGAATATCAAGATAAATTTATCAATATGTTGAGGGAAGATGTTGTTCATGAGACCCACGAATGGTTCACGCGCATTGGTGAGCCCAAAGGGTAACACCATGAATTTGTAATGCCCATACTGAGTTTGAAATGTGGTTTTACATATTTCCTCCTCCTTAATATGAATCTAGTGATACCCAGATCGTAAATCAATTTTTGAAACCATGGTAGTTCCCTTGACCCAATTGAATATATCATTTATTCGAGGTAACAGATACCTATTTTTAACTATAAATTTGTTAGGTTATCCATAGTTAATACACAGTTTTTGGGCACCATATTCATATTTAATGAATAAAGTAGGGGCTCCCCAAGATGACACACTTGGGTCGATGTAACCTTTACCTAAAAGTTCTTGTAATTGTAATTTCAATTTTGTAAACTCAAGAATACTCATGCAGCATGGTGTTTTAGAAAATAGCGAAGCTTTGAGTACCAGTTCAAGGGATAAGTGTATATATTTCTTAGGTGGTAGTCCTCATATTTCCTCTCGAGATACGTCAATAAACTCTTGAACAACAGACATGTTTTCTAAAGTAGAAATTTTCTCTTTAGAATTGGAGTATCCTACCTGAAATGCATAAATTTGGTACCCTTTCGGGATACATCTTGCTAGCTGAGAAGCAGTAATACGTCTTAACTTTAGAGGTTTCCTAATTACTTGGATTTTGTGTCTAACCCCTTCCTCATTAATGAGATTAATACTATTTTCTTTAAAATTCACCAGAGACCAATGTTTTTCAAGCCAACCCATTCCTATTAAATTATCATATGATCCTAAAGGTAAAGTATTTAAATCAATAATTATTGATTGATCTTCCAACATGACCACACATTTCTCAACTTTGGCCACAACTCTCCTTTTTTCTCCTATTGTTAACAATAGTAGCCAAGAATTTTTAAATTTTTTGGATTGTAGTTGGGATGATTCAACAACCATAGGACTTATGTAACTCAAAATAGCCCATGGATCTCTTAGAATAGGTACATCTTGGTTAATAACCTTACCTTCAAATTCCACCATAGATGGTTTATATTTCACTTTATTTTCTTCTAGTGCTGCGTTAATCTTCGGAAAACTTCTTGCAGCTTCTCCCACTATGGATTCTTCTTGAATATGTAACTCATTCTCATTTATTCTTCGATAAGGGAAATTTTTAATGAGGCTTTCCACATCCCCAACACTATAGTGGTGGTTTTGCAGACAACTCAAACTCTAATTTCTTATATTGCTCAACTATTTTATCTTCCCCATTGTTTTGAACTTCTGTGATCCTTTACCAGATCCTTTCTCTAGAGGATTCCTTTATGATCCTCTGCAGTTTCCATAACTTTTTTCTTTCTTACTTTTGGAGTAATTTTCTATTTTTCTATATGAACTCCTTTTTCGACCATCCCCTTTCTATTTCATCTGCTGATAACAAATTCATGCCTTTTGTATCACCTCGTCCATTGTCTTGGGATTTTCAAATTTTAGATTCTCTTTCATTGTCATTAGTAAACTGCTTACAAATATTTGTACCCTCACCTTTTCCTCATGAATGTATGGAACACATCACAACAACAAGGTGAACTTAGTGATGTTCTAATCCATCGTCATTTGTCCTAACAGAATGTCATGAAACTCCTTGGCCTTATTGTCATAAAAACATTTGGTTAGATATTTACTTTTGATGTACCTTTACTTCTTCCCAACATACTGTTGCCTTACATTGCAACTGATATATTATGACTAAGTGGGCTTTCAAATTGTTAGTATATTTATATATTTCGAAATACTCGTTAATATTAACCAACCAAGCTTCAACAACCTCCTTTGACTCCCCATCAAATGTTGAGTGTTTGGTTTTCTTAAAATACCCCTATAATTCAAAATTTTGCATTTTCTTTCCCCTTTGTGACTTATCCCGAGAAGTATTACCAGATTCATCCTTTCTAGACTCAAATATGCTCTCTTCTTCAGACTATCATGTTTTAGTTCTTTCCAAACATGCTCTTTAACTTAGAGACTCTGTCTGGTTACCATTGTGAGTTGTTCGGTTTGAATGTTTATGATTTTTTCAATCAATTAGACTCTTCATGATCCTTTCTTGATCCCTCATTAGTTGCTCATTGTCTTCTCTTAATTTTTCCACTTCTACCTCTAGCTGTTGCACTATTTCCGTCAATGCAGTAGTAGGGGGCCTGGATTCCTTCCACAATTGTACACACATATTGGTATTCAATCCATGCATTGGATTTGAACCGGGTCCAATAGGAATCCTGACATATGTTATAGGCATCCCCACACTTCCCCTCCTCATTCTTCTGTCTCTTCTCTGTGGAGATAATAAACTATTAGCATTCCTTCAAATTAAATTCCTTTCCATATTCACAAACAGTCTATGCCACAGTGTTGGAACCTGGGCTCTGATACCACTTATAATGTACCATATCTATTCACCTTATAAAAAGAAAATAAATGTATGAAATTTATAATTAAGGAATTTAAGTATGGGGGATTACGCATTGCATTATATTATATATCATTTTTTGGATTCAACTGCGTTAAGTAAGTCATTCACGTATGACCATAACCGCGCTGGAGCCAGAGGAGTTCTGGGATGGGTGACCTCCTGGGAAGTCCTGGTTACTGGGTGCAAGCCTCGGAAGTGATGATTGATGCTATGTGATTCGTTCTCCACATTTCACTAGTTTTTTCAATCGCACTTCTTCACCCCTGTGAGCATCACCCGATGCAATGAGTGCTAGTGAACTATTCAAAAATCATGAGAAATTAGTCAGTTACGACTACCTCTCATGGAAATGGTCATACGTTTGAATGACTTACTTAACGCAGTTGAATCCCAAAATGATATCTAATATAATGCACTGCGTAATCCCCGATACTTAAATTCAAAAAGAGTCAAGGGATCTCTACTTGAATGGTTCATGAGGCACAATACTTTCTAAGGTTTTGCAAATGGGGTAGCAAGCTAAGTGGGCTTGATTGTGGGAAAAACTCCACGGTTAAGCGCGCTTGAGCCAGAGGAGTTCTGGGATGGGTGACCTCCTGGGAAGTCCTGGTTACCGGGTGCAAGCCCCGGAAGTGATGATTGATGCTATGTGATTCGTTCTCCACATTTCACTAGTTTCAATCCCACTTCTTCACCCCTGTGAGCATCACCCGATGCAATGAGTGCTAAGTTTAGTCAGTTACGACTACCTCTCATGGACATGGTCATACGTGAATGACTTACTTAACGCAGTTGAATCCAAAAATGATATCTAATATAATGCA
>APFE031379484.1:4315-97527 GCA_000404065.3 Pinus taeda | reverse complement strand
TTTTGTACTAAATAAAGATATACATTATGAATAAAAAAGGGATTGCCCGCAAGCGGAGGCACCCAATATTGTTTTATTAAACTCTTCTTATCATGTAATGAACTGAAGAATATATTGTTGATGGATACTTAAAAAAAAAATCGTTGTACAGTGGAGCAATTCCACCGATTCCACATGGGCGTAACTGATTTTATATGATACATAAAACCCCGTATTATACCTTGGCAAGGGGGCGCTATTATGATTGGGATTTGTATTCTTCAGTCGATTGGAGACAGAGTACAGGCATGAATAGTAAGAGTTTAACCTCATACAATTTGCTGTGTATTGATTGTGTGGACAACGCAAGTTTAATTGATTTGTTTTGGATTGATTCTATGATAGCTGCGTGATTTCCATTGTAAATTTATGGCCGTGCATATAACCTATTGGGCTACGCATATTGGTCACAGTTTTCATGATTTTGTGTTAAGTTTGGAACGATCCTGCCTTTTTATAAATTACCATCTTCCTGGGTTTGTATTAACTGTCAATACATACTACGTAGAGGCGTGAATCTTATGTGCAATCCTTTACGCTTTGATATAGGTGTGCGCATATTTATATATTTTACATTGCTTCTATAGCTGTGTATATATTGTTGTGCGCATATTTATATGTTGCCCATGGTTTATATAACTGCGTGTATATTGTAAATTCCCTTTACAATGTGCTGTGTGCCTATTTATATGATGGGTGTGTGGTAAGATAATTATTGCAGGGCAGTTTTCAATCTGGCTTAATTTGAGAGACTTATGAACTTGCACAAAGGAATGAAATTATTAGTTTAATGACTGATGATTCCAGAAGAAATCCAAGCGAGAGAGAGGCATATATTGAAGATATTTCAATCAAATTGGGGAGACTGCCATTAGAGCCAGCAACCGATCCATCATAGACCCAACAAAAGACGTGCTAGCAAAGGATCCGAATAAAGAGAGGGAGGGGATGGAAATAGTTCCACCCCCTTGTACATATATAGAAGTCTGTACAGTCGTAGCACTTGTAGAAGCCATGCTTCCGGTAGTGGTCATCGAAGGTAAGCGCGTAGTGTAACCTGGACTTGACGGTCTATGCGTCGGAGTCCCAACATATTGCAATACGTGTGGATGACTGGATGGTAGGGGAGAATTCGGAGCCGCTGACGACTCTGAAAGTTCTTCTAACTCAATATTATCCTCTGCTTGTAAGCGAACATGAGAAAGAACTGGAGTGTTCCTCTCTTGTTCTACTGAAGTACCAGGCCTTTCTTCAATACCAATTCCCCCGAGGGGAGGATCAATCCCCGATGCGTCAATTGCAGTGGGAAAAAACCCACCAGTATTAATACCTCTGCACCTTCTTGGAGAAGGCTCTAAACTCGATTGTGAGAGACTACGAAGTCTTCGAGACCGTCTAGGATATCGGTCAGCCACTTTGCATTCTTTGTTTAAAATCTAGCTAAATACTCAAAAAATTTCAAGCTAGGCCAACTAAGAGCACAAAGCACCCACTATAAAGTCCCTAAAGATACAGCCAGTCAAACAACTTCTAAGAATTTCCGCTCCGGGTGATTAGGACCAGACACCAAAATATGAGAAAGTGGAAAATAAAGGGCCTTCCGAAGATAGTTTGGGATGATGAGGGTCGAGGCCTATCAGCGAAGGTATAAGAGGAAGTTACGCTGACCTCCTAACAACAGTCTGCGATGGTGCAAGCCCCCAAGCTTCACAAGGGTGCCCTCCAGTAGTGGTGTTGAGAGTGATACAACATCGACCTCAGGTGCCACGGGATTCCCCTCTGCAGCCACCTATGTAGTTCCCTAGGAGTGGCAACTGTGGATACCAACTCGTCACAGAAGCCAGGCGGAATAGTCGTGAGGTAAGTTCGGACAAGTAGGAGAGGGGGTATCTCTCTTCCCTGTCTTTGCAGACCCTCGTTCTTAACTCCCAGATCCGGAGCTTTCCTGGACTTCCTAACGCTATTAGATTTTCTCTCATTAATCAGACTCCTATGTTTGACCTTTAATATGGCCTTGGAGAGTTAACTCTCCACTCGCCTAATCTAGGGCCCTAAAATCCTAAAACTTGTTTGTGTATTTAAATTAAAAGAAAAACGTTCTAGTTGATTTTAGTTAGCGCTTGATTTTAAGGGCTGTGTTTAAGTCAAAGCATGATGGAAGTCAAACTAGTGGTGTTTGTTCGACGCAAAATAAATTTATAAAACCTAACTATATGCATACGCACTTTGTCATTGTTTTTCGATGAAGATTAATTTCTACAGGGTTCGAAAGGAAACTTCTAATGAAACAAACTTTTCTTTTCTTTTCTTTTCATTCACACTTCACACTCAAAAGTTAACAAAACTATTTTATGCCTAAAGAGATGCAAATCTATCCTAATGCAACAACTAAATGCTTGATGCAAGATTGAAAACTACTCTAAAAAAAAATAAATGAAAGTTCCTTTGTTTATCAAATTTTCTTTTGCCACTTACAATATTTAGATGGAATATGAGACGCTACAATTCATTTCGTCTAAATACTAAAATCAAATCTCAAGATAACATAAAACACTTTCACTCATCCAAAGGAAACTAAATGAAAAGCATGTTCAAGAAAGCAAAACAAAAACTTTTCAAAAAGTTCTCTTCAAAGTAGCAACAAGAAAGTCTTTTTGAAAATGCTCTCAACAAAAACTGAAACTTTGCGATTGAAACAACAAGCAAGAAATACTTTTGTAACTTGACACCCTAAAAATAATGAAAACTCAAAAAAAACAAATGTGTTTAAAAAGGCTTTTTAACAATCGAAAGCAGCAAGGAAAGCTTTGGTAACAAAGACCAAAAAAGACCAAAAAGACAATTTCAAGAAAGTATGAAATGACAACTTTGATGAAACAAAGAAGTAGATGGTCATAAAAAGCGATTTCGTTAAGCAAACAAAAAGTCACCAAAAAGAAAAGTTGAACACAAAGATTGATAAGAATCTTTTTGCTCTGATAACTTGGAACAGCCAAGATTCCAATCAAGATATCTTTTGTGCTTTTTGCAAAAAGATGATGACACTTGCAAACACAAAACAAGACCAAAACTCCTTATAATTAGAGAGAAATCTAAGTAAGACGCTTGTTGTAACACAAACAACTGATACTGACAAAAATGACTGTTTCAAACTGACTAAAAACACCAGACAAACTTCAGACACACAACAATTTATAAATCCTGAAAGTTGCAAGATATACGCGACTGTACTTAGTGTAGACTGCGTGTATACATGACTGTTCCTGAAGAAACCTGCGTATACACGGGTTTACTTCAGACAAAAAGCATTTATACGCTTCTGTAACTAAATAAAACAGCATATATATAATATTTCAAGAAAAATAAAAAACAAACTGAAGAAACTAGAAAAACTCAGAAGTCAAGAACAGACCAGACAGTAACAATAAACCAGCAAGCAACTGAGCCCTGATAGGCTTGACAAACACCTAAACTAGGAACAATAAGAGTGTTGTCCCGAGTGGAGTCGCAAATTCTGTTGAGGGATTTTATCCCATAGGGCTTTTGGGTGGAACCCTAGGAGACTGAAACTTGTCTAAATAAAGAAACATGCATACACACAGCCATTATGCTAGCAAAAGCTAATTCTAAAGTAAGAAGGACGTACCTTAGCTCCTACATTCGAGTAGTTCCTCAAGGGTCCAAACCCTTCTTCACGTTCCTTTCGCTCCTTTGCCCTGCAAAACCAACAATTCCAAAGAATGCAGCAATATATGGACAAAGATTTATACAAAAATCATCTTTATGTTATAAAAGAAGGAAGTTAGTTGTGAACTTTAAACAACCATTCATACATGAAATTCAAACATGAACATCATAAACATAAAGAACAAGCATATCGAGAATCAAGACGTGTTTCTTTATTATAGACAAATAGAAAGTACAAAAGAAGTAATATCACCTGAGCAACCTTTGCAGGCTCCAAGCACAGCCTCCTTCCAGATCCGTCCCGCCTCAAGCCTCTAGCATATCTCTTTCCAAGACTCACTCCATGATTCCATAACTAAGGGATGAACATCAAATCACAAGGAAACAAGGGTTTCCTGTACAAATGGGGGAAGTGCAGAAGGCACAAGGGTCTTCAGAGCTGGTTAGGGGGGAAATCTCAGTATAATAACCTTTCTCACTCGTCTCTCCTACTTTAGGCCATCCCTTTAATGTCTTTTTATACCAATCCCAAAGTAGTTTTTTAGTTAGGAGTTGGTTGGGAACAGTTGGGGCCGCGGGCACTAACAAGTTATCAGCAGGTAAAACCCGCGATCTCCGCCCAAAAATAAGGAGTTTTATATTTTTTAAGTGTTTTAATACATATACGCAGGTTGGTTATATGTGGACCTGCGTACAGGGAATAAAACACTGTTTTTTAGATTTGGGACCAGGTCTGGAAGGGGGGGTTGCCCTAGGCCATGAGTGTAGCATCACAAACCATAATAGTGAGATTTGGAGCTATAAGAGTCTACTCTAATGTTTGTGGACCCCTTTCTACAACCTCCACAACAAAACATAAGTACTATGTAATTTTTATTAATGATTTCTTTAGAAAATGTTGGATCTTCTTCATTTAGAAGAAGGATAAGTTTTCTCAGAATTTGTTTAATTCAAGGCATGGTCGACTATATGAACCCATTGTCAAACTTTCATTGAAATTCCCATGTTTGATCGACTATAAACCACCACAACCCATACAAAAAACAACGATTATCCCACTCAAACAATCCTTAAGAGATGAGTGTATTTATCATTACCTTTCCTTTCAGGGTAAACAATCTTGAGAAGAAATCTAATCCCTCGTCCAAAATCACTATGAAAAATTATATGACCTAGAATTTCTTGTGAGACAATCATAATAGAAATTTGATGTCAGAAAATCACGTGTTCATTTTATCTATTCATATTCATTTTTTGGTAGTTGTTTGATGTTAAGAACACCATAATACTACAATGAACATCACAAGTAGTTTTCAAGTTAAGAGAAATCATACCTATCTTAGTTGCCCTAGATTTCTCAACATAGAATCAGAGGTAAGGTCACAAGTAAAGGCAACTTGACGGTCACTAAATTGAAATATGATACATAAGGACCAAATATAAGAGTAATAACATCAAGGGCATCTGGTTATCATATCACAAAGGCCCAATCATCTCGAAAGAATAAATCTTGGAAGAAGAAAAAAAAGACCTCAAGTACCCCACCTCCATCTTAAAGAAACAAGGAATCTACGCATTTGTAGTATTTTTGGAAGCCTCCACATTATTCATAATCATCAAAGAAATCAAACTGATATCCCTCATATTGAAGAAAAGAACACATCTCAAGCATATTTGATGGAAGAGGAACATCTCATCTTATGTTGTTTCTATTCACCAGTGCCGACTCTTTTAGTTATTCAAGACACGCATACAATTAAGCACCTCCAAGCTAAAAATAAAATAGCACTAAGCTAGAATAGAAGCGACATGGTGAAAAGCAGTTCTCATTTCAGCAATGTTTTGTGGTGGTTTCATTGTTCCACCGCCCTTTATGGAGTCCTAGGATGAAAAAATTGGTCTTAACCTTTTTTCCGTGTCTTAGAGGAAGCATATGACTTGGAATGGAATGTGCATGCACTCTTATACATTTCTCTTGATTGGATTAGGAAGATTAAGTTGGTAGGATGGTCCTGAGTCAATTGTGGAAACAACCTTTCTGTGTTTGTTTGTGCTATGTAGTGGGTTAACTTACAAAATATAAGCATGGTTGCTCATTACACTTTAGGGACGAATCAACAACATGCTTTGCTGCATGGGATATACTATCCCACAAATCATGCAGTATTCCTACAAACCCATCACTATTGATGTAGTAGGCTCATTGTTTATCTCCACCACAAAAAATGACTACATTGACATAGGCAGTCATGAGGTTTAGCATACAATTGATTTAATTATCATTCACACACAACCATGAATAAAATAAGCCTCCAACTATGGAAGTTGTGATTTAAATCTCTGCAAAACAGTTTAAAATGGCGTTCTAGAGAAGCACATGGAATCGATGAAAACTTTGTTTGTCTATCCCATGTCCATGTTTCATTTTATTTATTATTTATTGTATTTATTTTTCATTAAAAAAATTAAAATTTTTATTTCAATTATTAAAATGAGAGATGTGAGAGAATATGTGCATCGATGACATGTGCAAATCTAGATAGTTCTAAGGCGAGGTCTCTTCTTGTATTTATTTCTTGATGTGTCTCATGTTTGTATTCTCTTGATCCCATACCTGTTGAAAGTAGCAACAAGAAATGCTAAATATGGAAGTGATAAATTTACCATTGCTATAAATAGCATTTTGGGATGCCTTCTCAGTTTAGTTAGTCCCTGAACTAAAATAGAGAAGTAAATATTCAAATTTGATCTTAGCAGTTGTTTGTAAAATAATTAATTAATTCCTCTTGATTTAATTAGTTGTAGGAAATCAAACATGAAGTCTATGTGAATACATACAATAGTTTATCCATTGATTGAGGAAGTTATCTCTTGATTAAAGGAGATCAAGATGAGTTGTACTTTGAGTTGTAATTATTTAGCTCAGTTATCTAATTTAAGTCGAATTACAGTAGTTCCAACAATTCGTGGAATTAATTGTGAGTTCAATTAGTTAATGCATGCATTCATGTAACTGCTACACTTTAGATAATTGAATACTCTCTCATAAATAACTCATGCATGTCAGCTGAGTCAGAGACCCAGTTGAGATCAGAGGAAGGGGTAGTGTACTATCGGTTGGAGGATTTTTCCTATATAGGTATCTCATTCATGCAGAAGCATTTATATCCTTTAGGATTGTGCAGTTACTTCTGAGTTTAGTGAGAAGTGTGAAAGGTGAATTCACACAGGTGGAAACATTGGACCGCAAGAGAAACTGGGCAAGGAAATAGGAGGTGTGGAGGGTAGAGGAGAAGGTTTCTGAGAAGCCTTTGACTGTCTATAAGTAGTAGAGGGATTTTATTGAGAGCTAGATAGCTTGTGTGCTAAAACTTTATGTAATCCGAACATATTTCTACTTGTATGATAATATAGAGATCTGGGTTTTAGTTTTTAGCTGAGGCTTTCGCCAGAGTATTCTTCTATGTTCATGTGCGATTGATTTCTCTTCATATGTTATATGTGTTCTATTTCATATTGCTCATAATTTATTAAGCTTCTGCAAAGGTTGATTGTAGAAGTATATCTAGTATTTTGCTTTAGTGTATTGCGTTATCACGTGATCTACAACGGAAATTTCTAAAATACACATTCTTTGTGTATTTTAGAAATTTAATAGGGTTTAATGATTTTAGTGGATTTTAATAGGAAGATTATAAAATTGCATGGGAAAATTTTAAGGAGAATGTTGGTGAAGGTGGGGGAAAAAGTGATCAAAAATAGGCAACCTTGGACAGCAACAAAAATTTGAAACCCTAGTACAATTGAGACTTTGAATTTTCCACAACAATGTAGGGTTTTGATTTATCATTTTCATAGCATTTGAACATATTAATTTTCTCTTTTATCTTGCAAAACCAAATCTAGCCATGGAGGAGAGGCCTACCTGCAATGTGCTTGAGAGAAAAATCGATTTGATGGCTTGCTGGCAATTTGTTGAGCAGAAAACCCAACACGTAGCGCGCCTTGCCCAACGCGTAGTGCCCCTCTGACGTGTAGTGCACGTGCAAAATAACACTGAGAAAATCTCCCTGACGAGTAGCACACCCCTGAAAATACCCACTTTGCATAGCGCGCCCTTCCTGACTCGTAGCGCGCCTCTGAAAACTACCCACTTTGCTCAAGAACTCCTAAAATTGCCTTTGCAAGGTTTCACTTAGCTTGTGAGAGGCAAATGAGTTGCTAGTGAAGAATGATGTGCTTTTATAGGCTTCCTTTAGATTTTCATTTGCCCAAAACCCACTTTATAATTTTTTGAATGTTGACACTTCTTGAATTAATTGGCTGTGACTTTTGGTTTATTTTCTTTGAAAAATTTGTTGAAATGATGATTTCTTCTGAAAATTTTTGCAGGGATAGCTTCTAAGGTGCTTTGGCAAAGGAGACCAAGGCTGCACTTCGACATTTGGAGGAGTTTGAAATTTTGAGAATTTTTACAAAAAATGAGATAATGACCTTTGTTTTCCAAAAACAGAGTTTTGAAAACAAGGTGAAAATTTAGCTCTACAATAGTGAGAATTGTTGAAATGATTCTTTATGAAGGACATCCCTCTGGCTTGCTGGTCCTTTATGACCTCTCAAGGCAAAAATTGACTCCCTAGACCTAAGACCTCGAAATTTAAAACAAGATAAATCACCCTTTGAAGATTCTATTCACTCAAACAAACTTGAACCAGCAATGCCAAACAGGAGGGGAATAAAAGACACAAACTCCTCCAGGAGAGTTATGGCATGCCTAATGGAATGCAACATGATCACACTGATGGGACACCTAATTATGAAATGCAAAGAGCTTTGATCTCTGGTGGAGGGCTACTAGACCGACTCTAACACCCAGACTGATCCCAATAGTCACTCACCCTAATTAATGCTTTGTTTATGGTATCTTCCTGGATACTCCCTTAGCCATCTCCACCAAACTTTAGCACGAGAACTCTGTTTATAATTTCTAGGTCATGTTGAATGAAACAACCATGGGATTTAGGTTTTCATATCCTATCCCAAGCCAGGAGAGACCATTTCTTCTTCTCTTCACCTTCTCCCCAGCGAAAAAATATTTGAATGTTTCTAATTTGGTTAATGACTCTAGTTAGTACCTGAATTGAAGATAGCATAAAAATAGGGTCGGTTTGGAGTATTACCTTAGTGAGAATTAGCCTCCCTACTAAATTTACAGCTTTGTTTGTCCACTTGCTAATTTTTATTTCAATTTATTCAAAACACGATCCCATATTTGTTTGTGCAACAATTTGTCAGTGAGGAGAACTTCTAGATACTTTGAGGGTAGGGTAACGAATCTCTTTGAAAGCCTAAAATTCTTGATAGGATTCTCTGAATAGAGATATCAGTATTGAAAAAGAATATTTTTGAATTGGGAAGACTTACCTTCTTTGAAAGCCTAAAATTCTTGATAGGATTCTCTGAATAGAAATATCATATCAGTATTGAAAAAGAATATTTTTGAATTGGGAAGACTTACCTCAGTGCCCAAGGCCACTGAAAACTCATCCAAAATTTTCTTGAATGCTTTGGTTTCTTTGATTGTAGTTATGCATTGAAGCATAGTATCATCCAAAAATTGTTGATGTGTCATTGTATCTCCATCTCGAGTGGGTCTCATTCCTTGAATGCTTCCTTCCTCCTTGATAGCTTTGATTGCTCTACCTAACCCTTCCATCATTAGTATAAAAAGGAAAGGGGAAAGAGGATCACCTTGCCTAAGACCCCTTGTAGGCTTGAAGGATCTGGAACGAGAGCCATTGAGAAGAATAGAATAGCTGACAGTGGTTAAAAGAGCCATGACCCACCTATGTAACTCTAGGAAGCTTTGATTGCTCTACCTAACCCTTCCATCATTAGTATGAAAAGGAAAGGGGAAAGAGGATCACCTTGCCTAAGACCCCTTGTAGGCTTGAAGGATCTGGAACGAGAGCCATTGAGAAGAATAGAATAGCTGACAATGGTTACAAGAGACATAGGCTTTTAACACCTCTCTTATGTAACTCTAGCTAAGTCTATCATAAGCTTTCGCTCTGTTGACATGAATTATCATCCTTGCCTACTTATTGGTGTTGAGTTAATGAACCACTTCATGGCCTTGAATTATGTTATCGAGAATTCGTCTCCCTTCCACATAACCTGTTTTCTCCTCTAGACTAGGGTTGGGAGGAGGGGTTTGATTCGGGATATAATTTTGTACACCACTTTGCATAATGCTATAGGTATGAATTTGTCTGGAGAGTTGGCCCTTTCCTGTTTGGAGATTATGGCTACGAAAAGATTCATCGAGCCCATTTCCATCTTCGCAAGTCTTCCACTACCACCAATATATAATTCTTGACAACCCTCCAACAGCTTTTGAAAAAAGTCCACATTGAAGCCATCTGGGCCTCGAGCTGTCCCATTATGTATCTCTTTGATGACTTCCTCAAGTTTCTTCCCTGCTACTGGTCTGTTGAGATTGTGATTGTCTTACCTGAAGACTAGTTTACAAATATACTGAGTAAATCTTCTAGTAAACTGTGATCTATCTACTGTGGTTTCCTTGGAAATTTCCTAAAAATGCTGGACCAAAACCTGTTCCATCTCTGCATGAGTATTTTTCTTTGTTCCATGTTGATGTTTCTATGTGTAATGGTGGATTTGTGCAAGAATTTAGTTTTTCTCTCCCCTTCCTTAATCCATTGGACTCTGGATTTCTGTCTCTAGAATATTTCCTCTTGTAGACATCTGTTCTCCCATTCATTCTAAAGTGAGTCTCCAATCCTTTTCCTTCCCTCTGAGTATCCTTCTATGATGAGAATTTGGTTTATTTCCTTTAATTTCCCTTCAACTTCTCTTTTAGCTTTGAAGATGTTTCCAAATTCATTTTTATTCACTCTTTGAGTCTGCCTTTAATGTGTTTGAGCCTGTGATGTAGAAGGAACATCTTTACCTTGTAGGTGAAGCTCTTCTTTCTACTATTTCACTATGTTTGTGAGGAAATTTAACTATGTGAGCCATACTGAAGGGGTTGTTCCTTGGTTTACTGATTACATGAGTCTCCAATTGGATGGGCCAGTGGTTAGAACCACCAAAAGGTAGGATGAACATTGTTAGGCTCCTCCCAGTGAGTAGAAGTTCCTATGAGATGATAAATCTATCTAATTTTGAGGCTACTTGGGTGGAGCCCCCTATTTTGTTATTCCATGTGAAAATCCCATTGTCAATGCCCATATCCACCAGTTTCATATTGGTGAGGAAGTTCCAGAAGGCAATTGAATCCCTTCCAAGTGTTCAAGCTCACCCTTTTTTCCCGTGAGAGATTTTATCATGTTAAAATATCCCCCTAGAATTCAGGGTAAAGCAGGGTATCACTATTTCATTTTTTCCACAGCAGTGAGGAGCCGAAGTTGTAATGGATAAATAATAAAAAAAATCAAATAAATTAGTTAAAATGGTATCTTTACCAATTTGTGTGTTGTTTCTTCATGACCATTCTGTATTCGGCTTTTGCTGTGTGGATAGTTATACATCGTAACTACTCTTACACTTCGTATTTTACGAACGCGTCTAATTGTTTAGGCGGTAGATTATGTCCACAACGGGTTCTACACGACCAAGGGTTGTTTGTCCATCAGATTAAGACGATTCATCACCCAAGAGGACGAAATGAGTTTTCTGTTTTATAGCACGGTGAAAAAAATTAGGGTTGGCTGTCGGGAAACTACATTTCTTATACATATTTCAAACCTTTTCTTTTAATCCTTAAATCTCTGGAATTATATCCCTTACCGTGCATGTCCAGTGACTTTTTAATAAATATTTTAAGTCTATTATAATATATGAAAGTTAATATTTAAGTCTGCAATTATCCTCTAAACTGAGGCCATTCCTTCATGCAATAATACTTTTAAGTGAGAGCATGATTCATTCGTGCAATAATAATAGCTAGGAAATTAAAAATGGAAAAGACATCTAGTGCACATAAATAAAAAAAAAAATGTTAAAACTATGCAATTGGAACCCATTTCACTACACAGTTGACAGCAAAATAGTTGCAATATTTATTAGAAATTCAAGAAGCGCAATACTACAGAAGGAGTTGCTCTGAGATCTTTACAAAATGATTCAAATAGAACAAACCATAAGCCTTCAAATTGAAAGCCAGACCAGCATAATATTAGAAGTTCATGATATCCAAACAAAAAAAGTCTACCACTAGTAGTTTCTAAACAAATTCTCGACTACAATAAAACCAAACACCATGGCACATAAAAATATATACTGTTTTTGCACCAATTCCTTAGAATCATTCTAAGGCCCACTGGTTTTCACGCCTCACCTCCTCCTCCTCTTCGGGAGTAAAATCATTCTCTATGTTGAACATTTTACGTATTTCTTCTGGCGGTTTCTCTTTTATCATGTCGGCAACTGTCTGACATGTAAGATCTAGCAGATTTTTTATGTTTAGGTAATTAGCAGCCTGCAAAAACCCAAAAACTTAATGAGCCCAAGTTTCCGTAAAATATACAAATGTATCTATAGCCTGCAGGCATATACATGTGGACAACTTTACTAACAAAGCGACGAAGCTATCATAGAACAATTACATGGAGGGAGACTACAGGTGAAGCAAAGATAATTGAACGATCTCAGAATACATCGGAGACAATCCTCCACATAAGATTTCTAGCATTTAAAAAGAACAGAAATTAAAAAAATAAAAAATTAGTTGAGGTAACTATCCTTGGAGGTTCCAAAACATTTGGTTGGGGCAATTCAGGTAGATTATCCCTCGAACCAACAAATAAATCCACAGAAATTAGTTCTAGGAACCCCTGGAAACTAGAAACCCTTAAATATTTATAGTAAAACCTTTCAAATAAATTCATCAACCAAATATTTCACCAGTACTAAACTGTAAAATCCTAGCAAGGATCAAATAAGACAACGAAAACAAAACTTGTAGCACCACAAATGTGCCCACAAAAGCCTGAATTAAACTAAAAGAATACAATATAATTTGAGCATCCACAAAAATAATTAAATTAACCATTAAACTTGAGAAAATGAAAATCCACACTTTAACGATAATCAGATTGAGCCTATTGTCTCCCATATGGAAACCCTCACCAGACCGCCGTTACAAATATCTCCTTCAACAATATCCAGAAACCAGAAGTTCAAACAGGAGCAATGGAATAAGAGAACTATATTTTTTTGAAGAAATTGGGCCCCAAACTAAGCAAATAACAACAATAAAGAAGCCCTAAATTGGGTGAACTAAAGATATCAATGAACGAAATAATAGAACCTAGTATCAGAAATAAAAACCAAAAACTTTAAAAACCGTTCAATTCAATCGCTTAAAGAAGGAACCTCTGAAAAATATGCCCAAATGGATTGCAGGAAACCTTGAAAAAATTTCATAAAAATCTCAAATTGCACACCTCAAAAATATGAATTAAAAATAAGCTCAATATTATTGAACAATTCCAAGATTTCAAAACCCCTGAGAAAGAATGCCTCAAAAAAGCCAACCTTCCACAAACCCTGCAAAGTGTCCCAAAAGTCCCCGACCACAGATCCACAAGAGCAAATCTAGAAGGTAAACACAGAGAAAACTCTAAACCCTAATCAAATTGGTTTCTTCAGAGATAGCAAGCCAGTGAATCCTTTCTAAACGACCGAATCCTTACTAATTCTCGTACGACATCGTTAATGAACTGAAGTTTTCTTATAAAGTAAAAGCAATACCAAACCATCAAATTCCTAATTAAATAAGGGTTTCTGTCAGAATACCAGGATAAGGTCGCACAAAGTGGCCTCGTCGACTTTAACGAATTCTTTATCCCAAGTCCGGATTTCCTCCTCGGAAATGGCCGATTTCCCAGCTGCAAGCATCTGAGCCTTGACATGGTACTTGCAATATTCGATGACCTTCGAGAGTATCTTACCAGAAACGTTTGGCAGCGGAATAGCGTTGACTGTGTCAGTGTCCTCGATCACCATCTTGATGTACTCAGATTCAGATGCCACAGCCTCAGTGACACCAAACAATTCGTTATCTGAGCTCTTCAAAGTCACCTTTCTTTCCCTTTCCATGGTTCCCCAACTAACGGACGATCCTAATAAAAGATGATCTGAATAAAAAGAAATGACTGAATTTCTGTGTATAAACGAAGAGAACTCGAGAAGTATAACCGAACTTTTTCTCGAACAATATGAGATGAGGGATATGAGGTAAACGCAATGAGTCCATATATTTATAGCGTGACTGATTACCCTAACAACCATGGATGGGCTTGTCGGTGCCTTCTTTAATTTTTTTTGTTAACTCCAAGTACCATTTTAGGGTTTTTTCTTAATTTATTGTTCCTTTTTGTGAACTCCAATTAACATAACCCAAACGTAAAGCTTTTAGGGTTTTCTTATTTTATAGTTTTTTAACCGCTAATTGTTTTCGGTGGATGCGCCGCGTATTTTAGGTTCCAATTAGGTCGCTATTCCCCTACTGCGTCCCAAATTATCCGTTTAAAAATTAAAAAAAAATAATAATGTAAGCAAAAACATAATGTTATATTTATATTTTTCAACTTATCGTAAAATAAAAATGAAAAGAAAACACATCAATTTATATTTATATTTTTGAACTTATGATATGCATTAAGTTAGAATCGACTACTCCACGCAAGAAGTCCTTAGGTGACGAATGGGGTTTAAGAAACCCACTCTAAATTTAGCTGAAACTGTAGATGGAAGTTTCGAAAGTCAAATTAACCCTTTTGAAGAATGTAAGGTGGGCGTGTCTCGGTTAATTTCATAGGAGGGCATCATCCATCCCACGTCAGAAGGACACGAGAATGAATAACTTAATGACAATAGCAACTTATTCATTGATCACTCGATTTGTTTATTGTTAATTATAGTTTCTGCTGTGATTTAGCTTATTTCAATAGCAAGAGTTGGATTGTAGATTATGGTTTGCCTTTGAGGTTTTCAGTGAAGAATTATTTATCTAGTTTATCAGAGATCTCATTTGGCCAAATTAGGATCAAAGAGCTCAATCTATGGATTCCTTTGGAGGGTTTGCTAGCAGTCTCAGTTTTGTAAAATTTATAATCTAAATTAGGCATGGTATGACTTTCCTGGAAACTAATTGCTAACCTTTCAGTTTGGAGTGTGTGACTTAAAACTACCCTCAATTTTGAGTTTGAGTTGGGGCAGGCCCCCAAATTTTCAAGGTGGTTTGGGATGCTCTTGCTTGATAATTACTAATTTTATTGGCTCATAGTGGATAAGTATATGGTTTTGCTAAGGTTCAAGCATTACACAAGCTAAGAATTAAACTCATAACATGCCCTCCCTCATCTGTTACTCTACCAACTGACCTACACTCTTTTTTGATATGAGAAAATCCCAAGTTCAATGATGGATCAATATTCCAGCAACTCAAAAGAAGACCTTGGAATTCCTAGCTACAGCCTCCTTAGATAGAAGGCTTCATACTTCCTTCTAAATGTTGCAGAACTCTTCATAGCATAAATCTTCATACTTGTCTTCTAAATTATATAATTAATCTATAATCTATAATAAATAGTAATCATTTCTATTCTAATTCTTCTATCTACATTTATCTTAATAATATATATAAATTAATATAGAAATATATCATAAGATAATCCTATTTTATATTATAAGATATAATATTTATATGTATATTACATAGTATACATGGTAGCATCTACTAAGAATTGGTATTATAGTATTCTATTCTATCTATCATCTTATCTATCTATCTATCTATCTATCTATCTATATATTATTATATATTAATATATATATGATTATATATTATATTATAAATATATAGAGAGGGGGGCTTATATAATTTATATCCTTCATATATAGAATATATATATTATAAAATATAGTATTAATATATATATTATAGAATATATAGAGAGGGGGGCTAATATAATTATATATTACTATAATAAGTCCATTATATATATACAAATGTGGTCCAAAAGCTTCCTAGTGAGCATGAGTGTTATCTAAATTAATTCTCAAAAGATGTTGTAATTGATAGGAAGGTCAGGAATTTGTGATGAGCTCATGTGGACTATTTTTTTATGGGTCTAAAGTAATGCATCCAATTAAAGCATGAAAAAGGAAAACTAAAAAGGTGAATGAGTTGGAGGACAACTTATTTTTTAAATGAAACTATACTTTTGGTGGTGAAAAATCTTCTTAGAAGATAAGGTTGATCCCTTGACTAATATGATGAAGAGGTGCCATGCTAACTTTCAATGGCCTATGAATAAGAAATCCATGGGTAAATTCTAAGTTACATTGTCACTCTTCTAGATGTACTCACCTCCATGAATTCCAAAAAGACATTTTAACTTGTGAAAAAAAATCATTGGAGAATATTTTTCTAGAAATACCCTTAACCCTTGAGATCATTCCACAATGACATTACTAATATTCATGAGTATATATATATATATATATATATATATAGTATCTACTAGAGGATTAGTAATATTATATATATATATATATATATATATATATATATATATATATTAATATAATAATATATAGTGTAATGGATACGCTATTATTTATAGTATTTTATTGTATACCTAATATATATAGAATATATTATATATAGTAATATAGTATTAATATATATTAGTATAGGTATAGGTTTTTTTTTTTTTCTAAATAAGATTAATCTATTAACAAAAAAGGGGGTAAAATTACAATGTGACCGAAGTCAAAAACACTGCGGTGAAAGAGAGGTAGAGAATATCAGTTACCCAAATAGGGAGAGTTCCCAATGGCACAGAGCTTAGTTTCGAACTAGTTATCAGAGCCCATGCAGGGGAACAAGTGATGACCTTCTTGATCTTGCAGAGTTTACATAAATTCACAAAAACTTGGAGATTGAACAAAAGCTTATAGGAATGAGCCCACATAACTGATTGAGCAAAAGCTAGCCCAATAGTATGGGCTGCAGGGCATGAAAGTAACGCAACAGGGAGCAAACTAATCATCTCGAGGCTCTTCCACAATTCTGCATCAGCCAGTATCACACATATCCCTTGCAAGCACAACTTCAGATTCAGAAGGACGAGGATCCATCGACGCCATCACAACGTCAAGAGCACTACGAACTTGCGCATCCGGAGCATGCAAAGACGCAGTACCAATCCCCCTTTGGAGAAACGCATTCAGAGCAGAGATAGAGCCAAGGCCCTCCGGATGAGAGCTAGACTCCCCCACGTGGGTTTCCTCATGGAATACCACCAAAATGTGAGTTGTGATCCTTGGGAAATTGAGAGAGCAGTTGAAGGTGAAAATCACAGAGCCAAAGGACCTGATATGTAGAGATGCGCGCGCGCCTGGTTAGGGTTCTGAAACACGCCCTCAGGAAGCGCCGACAGCCTGCACAAGGAATCCTCTGTGCCGCCTGACGCTTCTGTTTACAATCTGATCTGACAGGAAGAAGAGCCAGTCATGAACGCGATGCAGGGGGGGGCATCGCAGCCCTCCCCTTCCAAACCCAAACCAAACGAGGATCTCATCTTTGGATCCCTGGATCCGGACCTGCTCGATCAAGGGCAGCAGAACCTGGAAAACAACAGCAACCTGCAGAGTGAGACAGATCCAAAAAATGACAAACCTCAGGTCACCTCTTCGACCTGCCGCCCAATAGCCAAGGAAAGACCAAGAATAGAGCTGCCTGGAGATATCGTTGACAACCGAATCGAGTACATGCAGGATCATGCAGTCATAGGCAAGTTCATAGGGTTTTGGCCCACTGAACGAGCCTTAAGGGGATGGATAGCAGCCAAATGGAAGCCAAAAGGGGACATTACCCTTCAGCTAGGGGCTAAGGGCTTCTTCACAGTCATATTCTACTGTTTGGAAGATAAGCACCGAATACTGGAGGGAGGTCCGTATTTTTTCAACTCGGCAGGGTTGTACCTCAGAAACTGGAAACCTCGATTCAATCGAGATAAGGAAGATCTAGCTTGGGCTCCAGTCTGGATCAGGCTTTTTTCGCTCCCGGAGGAATATTGGGAGGAGAAATGCCTAATGAAGATTGGCAATGGAGTGGGCAAGTACATCAGGGCTGCGGAAGAAACAAAAAACCGTAAGTTCATCTCATATGCCCGAATTTGTGTTTTCATCAGGCTCAACGAGGCCCTTCCGGATTATGTCACTTTAACTCATAGAGATGAGGAATGGATCCAACCTCTTGACTATGAACATGTCCCTTTTAGATGCCGAAGATGCCACGTGATAGGACATTTATTCAGAGATTGTCCCCTCAATGCCAAAACCAGTGACCCTGAGACCTCTGATACCTCCCCTCAAGACGACTTCACCAAAGTCACGAGTAGGAAGCGCATGCATAAGAAGCCACAGAATGGGCCAAAGCCCCAGCCATCCAAAACCCTAAACCACGGTACCAAGAAGAGCTTCGAGTCTCTAAGCAATCTCCACGAGGATTCAGCCCCCTCCCGTGAAAGTATGCTTCCCCAAGCTCCCCGTGACCCTCCCCCCAAAAACCCTGCTTCCAAGTCCAGCGCTGTCACTCCAGGTGATCGCGTTGATGATAGGCCTTCTGATCCCGCTGTTAACCTTCACTACCCCTCCTCCTCCTCCAATCCCCCCCCTTCTAACCCACCTTGGACCAAATCGTCGGTTACTAGCCCTATCATTCTCAAGCGGAATCCGGAAGATGAACCAGCCATCCCTGAGGAAATGATAATGGATGGGATGATATTCTCCACGAAGGATACAGAGATCAATCAGGAAGAAGGAAGCCAAGTCCAAAAAATGCAGGAAGAACCCGAAAGCATTGACCTACATGGCCTGAACATCATCGATCTGGAACTTGCATGCAGGAAACAAGCATATGATTCCATCACTGATACAGATCTGGAAAAGCTCGAAGAGGTCATCTCTAGAGCCTATCACCAAAATCAACTAGGCATTCAACCTAGCAGCGAATGGAATGACAGTGCACGGCCAAAGGACTCCAAAAAGAGAGGGCGGAAGATAGATCTCCAAAGAACCATTGCGGTTGGTAAAATCCTGGTGGACTCAGGAAGGTATGCAAAGTTGACGAAGTACTACAGGCCTTCACCAATCAGTTAAACCATGAAGCTGGTCTCTTGGAATTTAAGAGGGCTTAACAGCCCAGGAAAACAACGAATGTTGAAAAAAATGATCAAGATGGAAAAACCACAGGTGTGTTTCTTTCAGGAAACCAAATGTAACAGCTCTAAGCTTGAGCGCATTCTCACGAAAGCCTGGCCTCGTTGCAGATCTGTGGTCGTCGATGCTTCGGGCGCTTCTGGGGGACTTGCTATAGCTTGGAACTCCCAAGCCGTCTCTCTCTCAGACTTTCATGCCTCTCATCATCTTATACAGGCAACATTCCATATTCTAGGTACCAACGTTCATGGCAACCTATCTAATGTCTACTTTCTGCAGGAATCTGGAAGCAAAAGTGCGCTCCTCAATACCATTGAGTCACTAAACAGGACTCGGCAATATCCTCTTTGGATAATAGGCGGGGATTTCAACATGATAACCAGGATAGAGGAGAAGACAGGGGGAAGAACAAGACTAGAACCAGAGGCAGAAAGTTTCAAGGACTTCATAAGATTGGCCTCTCTCATGGATTTGCCATTTTGTAATGGCACCTTCACCTGGAGTAATCGCCGAGGGGGAAAGCATCAGATCTCTTCTAAACTTGATCGTTTTCTGATCTCGGACAACGCAGTCCACATGGGAGGCGACTTCACGACGGAGATTCTCGCCCACTCTGGATCTGATCACTGGCCTATTGCCCTGCAATGGCAAAGACCAGGGGACACCACCAGGCGTCCTTTCCGCTTCGAAGCCTTTTGGCTCACTCATCCTGCATTCAAGGATTTCGTCAAAACCATCTGGGCCTCCTTTATCCCTCCGGAAGGCTCGAAAATGTATCAGTTGCAGCAGAAATTATGGTTTCTAAAAAGTCATCTAAAGCGCTGGAACAGGGAGACTTTTGGGAACATATTTGAGGAGCAGCACAAATTAAACAATGAGCTGAAGGAGCTTCATCAGAAAATAATCACTACCGGGCACACGGATGCAACTTTGGAACAAGAACGGCAGTTATCAGATCAGCTTGAGGACCGAAGGAAACAAGAGGAGATATACTGGCAACAAAAATCAAGGGTCAGATGGTTGCGGGAGGGAGAGCGCAACACTAAGTTCTTCCATAATACAACAGTCCATAGAAGAATGCACAATAATATTCCCTTCCTCCAGAACCAGCAAGGGGCAAGAGTGGAGGAACACAAGGAAATTGAACAAACCCTCCTCAATCATTTCCAACAAGTACACAGGGAGCCTGCAGGGGATAGACAAAGGGAGATTGAGAAAATAACCAGCAACATTCCCAAGCTCATAACGGAAGAACAAAACGAGCTCCTCATGCGCCCAGTTCAGCCACAGGAAGTTGACGAGGTAATGGCACAGCTGAAAGAAGGTAAAGCTCCTGGCCCGGACGGCTTCACCACAACGTTTTTTCATGCTTTCTGGGATATGACTAAAAAGGAGGTATGGGAGATAGTTGAGGAATCCAGAGCAAAGCGATGGATTCTCCCTTCCCTCAACTCCACGTTCATTGCTCTCGTACCTAAAGAGGAAAACTCCATGACGCCGGACAAGTTCCAGCCCATTGCTCTCTGTAATGTCATATACAAAGTTATATCCAAGGTTGCGGCCAACAGGTTAAAACCCCTTCTTCCCATGCTTGTCTCTCCGGAACAGTCGGGCTATGTCGAAGGAAGACAGATTATGGACGGTATTATTCTCTCGAATGAAATCATTCATTCGCTCAAGCATAATAAGCAAGGAGGTATGTTGCTCAAGCTTGATCTATCAAAAGCATTTGACAAACTCAGCTGGTCCTACATTCACCAAATGCTGATAGCGTTCGGATTCTGCTCCTCCTGGGTTCGTTGGATCATGAGTCTCATCACCTCCTCTCACTTTTCTATCCTGGTCAATGGTTTCCCCTCACGTCCCTTCAAACCCTCTAGGGGTATAAGACAGGGAGGCCCCCTCTCCCCCTTTCTCTTTGTGATCATGGCTGAAGGGCTTGGTAGGCACATTAAACAAGCCCTCCTTTCTCAGCGCCTCAAAGGCATCTCCATCCACCTCACCCCAGCCTCCTCACATCAACAATTTGTTGATGATACCATGCTCTTCGGCTACCCTTCAGTTCAAGAAGCCTACCACCTGAAATCTCTGCTCAGCGACTTTTCAGAAGCCTCTGGCACCCATGTTAACAGCTCCAAATCTCAAATTTTCTTCTTCCACACCCCTCCTGTGGTCAAATCGGCGATCACCCGCATTTTAGGCTTCAAAACTGCCTCCCTACCCTCCACTTACCTGGGGGCTCCTCTCACCGCTTCTGCCTTGAAACAACCAGCCTGGAGGATCCTTTTAGAAAAACTTGAGTCAAAGCTCTCTCTATGGACTCTTCGCTCTCTTAACATGGCTAGTCGAGTAGTGCTAATAAAGTCTGTCTTACAGGCTATGCCTCTCTACCTCTTCTCTATCTTGGCAGCCCCAAAGTGGGTCCTAAAAAGAATAAGAAATATGCAGCGTGACTTTCTTTGGGGAAGCTCAGAGACTAATCGAAAATGGGCTCTAGTGAAGTGGGACAAAATATGCAAGCCCAAACCCCAGGGAGGCATAGGTCTAAGAGACCCTGAGACCAGCAACACTATAATGAATGCTAAGATATGGTGGCAATGGGTAACAACTCAGGACAAACTGTGGGCCAAAATATGGAGAGCCAAATATGCCAATAACAGGCCCCAAGAGGAACTCATCAGATTCACACCTATGGACAAAGGCTCACTCATCTGGAATGCAGCGAAGCAGCACTATCAGCTCATACAGAAGCACAGTTTCTGGGAGATAAGGAACGGGTGCACGGCGTGTTTCTGGAATGATGCTTGGAATCAAATGCCCAGCCTCTCCAGCGTCTTTCCACCAGAGGCAAATCAAATCAGGCAGGAACAACAGCAGGCCACTGTCCATCAATACTGGACTCAAGAAACGGAGAACGGATTCAGACAGTGGCTTCCAAGCAACTAGATAACCAGCAACGTAATTAGTGCTGGAAGAGATGAATTGGAGATTGAGTTAAAGAAAAGAAGCATATGACATCAGGAAGGTGCAGACATTATCAGATGGGGTTACACTCCGAAAGGATCCTACTCCACCTCAGAAGCATATCATCTGATGGGCGATCTTCCCAATAGGCCGGACCCTCTATGGGGAAGAATATGGAGCTTCAAAGCTTGGCCCAAAGTAACCCTCTTCCTTTGGATGGTAGGAAACAAGAAAATTCTCACATGGGATAAGCTTAGAAGGCGTAATTTTCAGGGTCCCTCTATATGTCATAATTGCTTCCAAGATGAGGAATCCCAGCAGCATCTTCTAGACTCTTGCCCACTTGCCAATCTAATCTGGGATAAGATAAGTTTCAGATGTCAACGCCGATGTAAAGCAAACAACGACATCGTTGATACCATCAGACAATGGCCAAAATCTCCCTACAGCTGCGCGATTCTCAATCGTCTTTGGAACATTATCCCAGGTTTAACTCTCTGGAACCTCTAGAAGGAAAGGAATCGGCGCATTTTCAAAAATCAGACCTCGCCGATAGAAATAATCTGGAATCGGTTGAAGGGCAATCTCAGAGAAACCTTGCTATTGCAGCAGTGGGCAAAAGAGGACCTCCCAACTGCAGACAATGAGAAAAACATTCTTGACAATTGGGAGCTAGCGATAACTCAGGAATCCACATCCACACAGAAAATCAAAAGAAATATCAAGGATAATTGCAGATGGATACCCCCTCCCAGCAAATCATATAAACTCAACTTTGATGGAGCCTCCAAGGGCAACCCAGGTCAAGCAGGATTTGGGGGCATCATACGAGACTCGAAGGGTACCCTATTGCAGCTTTACTTTGGCAACATTGGATGGGATACCAATAATTCAGCTGAACTGGAAGGCCTTTGGCAAGGACTGTCTTTAGCAAGGGAACTCAATCTATATCCTCTGATGGTAGAAGGAGACTCCCAGATCATCATTAACATGGCTACACGCATACAAAATGGTTCTCACACAAGGAAAGTAGCACACAGTTGGCGGCTTGAAGCCAGGCTGAATAACATTGATCGTGAACTGCACCAACACAGAGCACTCTCCTTTCTTCACACTCGAAGAGAAGGCAACAAGACGGCTGACCTCCTTGCCAACTTGGGGGTGGAATGTTCTAGGACTCTTATAACAGGGAACTTGGAGATCATCCCTAACATTCAAAAGGCTCAAGAATGCAAGAGTCTCATCCAAAGTGAAGCAGAGTTCCCGGATGCGGGTGGAGCCACGTCTCAGGCGAACGAGACACATGCATAGCATGTGATGACTCGTGCCATCGACAGAGGGGTGAGTAATGAGATGCCAAGGAATAAAGAAGCAAGGGCGGAGTTACAGGCATTCAATGCCGAGTACAGTGGCAGATAGGAGGTGCAGAGAGCCATTAAGGCAAGCCCGAACCAAGATCTCAGTATGTGCATTCATAAGCAGGATGGAGGGTGGCCAACTCACAACCAGAGTGAGCAGGGAATTTTGCAGAGGTAGAGGAATTCGATTAGGGGGAAATTCTGTCATTTTGGCTCCGCCTGGTCGGAGGCGACCTTCTGCAACTCTTGCAGAGGACGGTATCCTGTGGGTGAGCGCCGGTTTAATCTGTCAGGGGTCTGGGATCCGAAGGCTGCCCAAACGTCGAATTCCCCCTCCGGGCACTGTGGTTTCAATCCTCAATTGGCAAAGGACCAGGAACGATGCACTATGGCGAGACGTCGAGAGAGACAGTCTTGCAGGAGAGGGTCAGGAAGAGGGTCCTCCTCTCGACGACCGACGGAGGAGCAGCATCATCACTGCTGCTGTTGCTTCTGCCATCGGAGGGCAAAGGCAACACCATTACAGGGCAGTCAATTCTTGGAGGTTGGTCGAGCGAATGAGGGAGAGAAGGGACTCCCGGCCTTCGGCTCCGTCATCTTCACTCTGGGCAGCTCGGAGGAGAACGTGGGCATCAAAGCTCACATCTCCATCTTATTCACTAAATTGCCAGAGGAGGAGGAAGTCCCGGTGGCGCCACCTCCATTGCCACAGAGCGATGAGGTCGGGGAAGCATCAGCGGTGCAACCAGTGCTGGCAGTCGACGACAAAGGGAAGGAACCTCTGCGTCATCCCTCGCCATCTTTGGGTCCCGCACCTCTCGGCTTCACGGAGGAATCGTGGAAGGCACTGTGGGAGGGCGTTGAGGAAGGGCATGGATGGGATCACATTGTGGAAGACAAAAGTCTCTGCGAGGAGGCGGAGGTACAACTGGCAGCTTCCCAACCACCACCCCAGAACTAATGCAAATTCGGGTAATTCAATTTTGATCAATATTTATGTAAGCCAGTAAAATACAGCTCTGTCCCTGTCTTGTTCTCTTTTGAAAAGGTCTGTGGTCTTCTCTCTACTCGGAAAAATCCTTGTTGGTTCAGATATGGCTGTCTGATAGCCAGTGTCCTCAGTTAATACTAGTAAGACGCCCCTGCGTGGGCGGTCAAGTGTCAATTTTGTGTCTGTGGCTCCAGCTTCTGTCTGTTAGGCCTCTCTGGACAGATGAGGTCAATTTTGGAAAAGGTAATAGGTCTTCAGCTGAAGCTACCCCTGCGAGGGAGCTCTCCATCGTTAGAAGTCTGGGGTGCAACTGCTGACCCTGATTGGCAAGTTTCCATGACTGTAAAATTTCCTTTCTGTAAATATAATAGAACTTAGACTTTTTTACCGAGAAAAAAAAAAATCACAGAGCCAAACAAGGGAGGAGACATGGTGTCAGGAGGACGAGGTCAGAGTAATGGCTCGGCAAATGAAGATGCCCTCTCCCACTGTGAGTACGAGGGTAATGGTTGGCTAGGAAATCACTTGAGAGGGAGGGAGAGTCAGAGGACGGGGTGGAAGGTGCATGCTAAGGAATTGCCCTGCGACACCTCATTTTATGGCGCAAATGGGGCATACGGGAAACATCAATAGCGAGATAAAAACAAGGTTGAGGAGTAGCGATGGCAGGGCCAGGGAAAATTAGATAGTCATCAAAATGAAGGTGAGAGGCCCAAGAGAGAAATGAGAGGATTGATGGAGGTGACTCCTCAGAAAGACTAGAGCATAGCTCCAAATTGTTCTCCCCTTTCAACCCATGAGAGCCAACACGAGACAGACCATAACGAGAGTAGAGATCAAAGGAAGGGTAGTAATGCGAGTGACTCAACGAAAGCGGCTCCATAGCTATCCAATTGCTGAGCCTTAATTTATCATCCTCTCTCATGCATCGAGATCCACCTGCCATTACTGTGGCATTGAAGAGAGCCGAGGTTTGGGGCAAGCCGAAGCGTGCGGAGGCATTAAACAGATTGGAAAACAGGATGGGTGGATCAGAGCCGCTTGAGGTGAAGCAAATGAGCCCTGTGTTACACAAATGCCGAGGTCCTTCATTCAGAAGGTGGTTATCTATTCGGTATTGGGTAGGCAGGTGTCGTCCCACCTCGCCCCACCCATGTCCTGTCGCATTTACATCTTGGCTATACACCTGCATCGAGGGTAGTATAGGTATAGGTTATATATATATATATATATTATTGCATAACTAGAATATAAGTTTTCTTAAATTAGCTAATATATTATCTTAAGTGAAGACCATTGGTTTCGGTGTTGAAAGACACCCTAACTCAATAACATTGGTTTTGATGTTGAAAGACACACCCTAGCTGACCTAACATTTGCCAAGGCAAAATCATTAATTTTCACGTTGAAAATTTATTTAGAAGGGCAAATTTATTCGCTCTATTGTGCTTATTAGGTGGGTGATATTATGAATTTAGAAGGCCATTCTCATCATGTTTGGGGTAACATTGTAGATATACAAGGCTCAAATTATTTGTTGCCAAAACAAAGGTTGAGCTAGCCATCTTCCTAGACAAAGGTTCGTGATTTTATTGTAGTGAGCCAAAGCAGTAAAGAAAGGGGTTGAATTTCATCACATTACTAGGGTCTATTTAAAGTTTAAACTAATAAGAGAAGGTTCATGAATATCCTATAGTCATATTGGTTTCTTGACACAAATCGACAATAGTGACTGTACTGGGGCCAAAACCATCAAACATCTAACAATGAATTCCTTTATGGAAGGGGTGACAGAATATGATGAAGTGGAATTGAGAAGCCACATATTTTGCAAGGGTCAAAATGCTTGACAAGATGTTTTGACATATGAAAGTGGCATGTTCTTTTGCTAGCAGCATGGCCAGACCGTAAAACACAAATTAAGGGTCAACTTATCACTCTTGAAACACTTGAATACAATGAGAAATCACTCAACACGATAGTATCAAAATATGCCAAATTTGCTTATGCTTGTCATAATATTCCATGTGTGGAGGCGACTGTGTAATGATTGATTCAAGGAGTTGAAGTTCAACACTAATAGAAGATACTGACTCATCACCACACACAACGTTTAAGCCAAATTATTGTCCATGTAGAAAATCAATCCATGCCATGTGTTGAGGCCAAATTACACTTCATGTAATAAAGCGGTGGGGTTGATAAGAATATTGAAGAGACAATATTCTCTACAAGAAAATTCCCTCTACCAGAAGTTGAGCAAACCATTCATAGCTCACGCACAGAAGCCAACGTTGATAACTTTCAATGAGTGTGTGCCCTCTAGTTGATATTGGTGAATATTTGTTGAATTGTCACTTTCACGAGGACCCCAATACTTCGGTCAAGGCATCTTAACAGGTTTTTTCCCATTGGTTTCATGTAATTTATCCAAAGAATTCTAGCTAATAAATATAGTTCCTGAATTTCGAGCATCTTCCATTCCTAGGTTTCTATTTTTGTCTAATTGCTAGAAAATTCCATGGTGTAAATGTTGAGAAAATTTTGTGGAGATACTTAAGTAGAAATTGATTCCCCAAAATTTTGAGTCAAAACACAAAATTTTTAGTATTACATATATATATACCAATGGAGATGGATAATTTATCATCATTTATTAGTACTACTACAAGCTTCTACGGGACACTATATATATCATATAAATATATCATATTTCATATATCCTATAATATCGAAATATATGTCTAATACTAGGGAGAACCAATTCATGCATATAAGAACAAATTTGTGCATACAAAATACTACTTGGGAAATTACAGAAATATAAATCTCTCTATGTAATTTACATTATGTTAACTTATAGGCTTCAATTTGGCACCCCAAAAGTTTCTTTTGTAACTTATAGATATTTCCCAACCTATATTGCACCCTTTAACGATATCTCGTAAGATATAAATCAACAAAAACATGAATTAACACGTCTATGTTTGCCTTTAAAAGAAAAATGTGAAACATGAAAGAATATTTAAAGGAAGAGTGGTGTGGTCCTCTCATCGATGCCTAACTCAATGGGATGTCATTAGCATTGGCAAAAACCCTCGCCAATCTCGTCGAGTAAGCCTTCAATGCTCACCTTCAGGCCTTCATTACAATGAAATGTTCTCACCCTTTTATAGGCTCCTTTACATGCAATATCAAAGAAATAAAAATATATGTGCACAATACCATGTGCCCCAAAACAATCATTGTTTTAACTTGGTCAACTTTGGCTCTATCGTGAGTCAATTTTAACCAACACATTGCGCTATATTATTGTATTGTATACACTAGTAAATAGAGAGCTTGCAAACATTTATGTGTCAACTATGCAGTATATAGGCACAATAATGTCAAACGGATATATGTATTCATTAAGTGTTGTCTCTAGGTATATTCATTCAAAATACCTACATATTAAGTATATGTTACCTCTAGGCCCATACATCTTAATTATCTACTAAATATATGGAATAATAATAATATCCTAACCCCTTATTATATATATATATATAATATATATATATATATATGTATCATATATATATATATAATAATATATATATATTCTAATATATACTATTATATATATATAGTATTTTATATAATAATATATATATCTCATATCTAATATTATATAATTACCTATACACATATGTTATTTATATTATAAGTACTAAGATATATATTAGTTATATTATATAGTAAAAATAATATAATGATATATTCCATATATAGTTATATATGGATATTAATAATAATGTTATGAAATGAGCTCACAAAAAGATATAAAATATAGATAAACACCTTCAAAATAATCTTCTTTGAGGGGGAAACCTCCTTTACATTACATGAATGAATAATTCTCGGATGATACAAATGACAAGACCATATTTCTATATATAGGAGTCTAAGGGGTCATAACATAATAACAGTTGACATAACAATAATAATGTAAGGGCACAATAATAACAATAGTGGGCTTCTATGGGGCACAATAATAACAATAGGTGGACTAAGAAGGGGTTACAGAAGTAGTATAGGAACCTTACATGGCCCTCTCCTTCAAAAAGTATTGTCCTCAACACTTGAGTAGTTCTTGATGCTTTTGTATAAAATTCTTATCCTCCCATGTGGAATCCTTTATGGGTAAGTTCTTCCACTTGATGAGATCTCTAAAATTGATTGATTTCGTAGCTGTCACATTCTTGATTCTGTGACTGCTCGACATTCCAATATTATTTTTGCTTCCTCATCAAATTCTCACAATATTGTTTGAACTCGGATATTCTATAACTTTTGAATGAGTGGCCACACTTCTTCGTCTTTCTTCCATTCATCCCTTTCTTCATTTATCCAATCTGGTTAAATAATAGAAATAGCAAAAAATAATGTTTCCACATCCTCATCCTTTCTTGACAGTGCATCTACAACAACATTTTGCTTCCATTTTCTTGTAGACGATTTCGAATTCATCAACGAACATATTTGTGACCCATTTTTTATATCTTCTAAAGATAACATTTGTTCTAAAGAGTATTGGAGACTACCATGATCTATTTTTACCTTGAAGTGTCTTCCCATTAGCTAAGGTCAACATTTCTTAAGTGCATGTGGTATTGCCAACCTTTCCTTCTCATAGATAGTTTGCTTTTGATGTATCCATAAAAGTACCCAATCATCTACATAAAATATTCTTTCACTACGATGTTGATGTAATTCTCGTTTCATTTGATTCTGCAACAAAGTGGTGTTATCCGTTAAAAGTTGGAGAACTTGTTGTTGATGCTCAATGTGATATATCATTGCTTGAACCTTTTTCTTCTTGATATTTCCTTCTATCTTCAAAGTTTGAGGAGTGTTAATTTCTTCCAATCCATTACAAGATATGGTTAGATTTATTTCTTGAAGCTCGATGTCTTCTTTCACCTCTTGAACATGTTTCTTATTGATATGTCATTCTATCTTGATAGTTTGAGGAGTGGTAATTATAGCCAATGCATTACAAGTTATGATCATATTCATTTCTTCTTTCTTGCTGTGATATTTCACTTCTTCATCCTTTTTCTTCTTGATATGTCCTTCTATCTTGAGATTTTGAGGAATGGTAATTCTTGCCAATGCTTTACAATATATGGTTAGATTCATTTCTTATTTCTCTAGGGATGGTTCCTGGTATATATCATTTTTTTTCGATGTTTCTTGATCCTTTTCTTCCTTCTCTTCATAATCTATGTAAAATAATTTTTTCTCAGCACACTTATGACCTTTAGTGTATTTTCTATCACAATTGTAAATTTATCTTTTTTCTTCCAATTCTTGTGGTGTAAACATTATAGGTTATGGAAGGCTAGGATAAAAAAACTTCCATAGTTATACTCATGAGTGGTGGGATTCCTTGTTTCCATCATTTAGCTTTCAATGTTTCTTACCAACCTCAATGTGTTCTCCAATGAATTAGGTTCCCAAAGACGAACCTCATGTTGAATGTTATCCTTTGAAGTACCGAGAAAGACATCAATCCTTGGTTTCTATGGAATACAATTTAACCATATATTCAATTTTTGGAGGACCCTAATGTGCTCTATATTTGAACCCTTTTTTTTGAGATTTATCAATTAGCTAAAGAAGATGTTTCTCTTTGTATCCTCATCATGTGCTATAATTTCCTCGGTGAAAATTAACCACGTGACAAGTGGTTTACGAGAACAAAGCCCTTCATACCATAGAAATTGATTTGATTCTAAATATAAAGATGAAATATGTACCTATTGTAACAGTTGCACCTCATGTAGGTCAAAAAGCAGATCCATCTGTAGTATCCAATTTAATAGACCCCTACCATCAAACTTCCTTATATTTCCTTTTCTTGATTTTAGGGGTTTGATCTTGAAACAACTGTAACTCTGTAATTTCAGATCTCCATGTTTTGAAATTTCTCTCAAGGAGGGATTATGTCAAATCTCCCATGATGACCTGATTATAGACTCATTCAGTAGAGTGAAATTGTACAAAGTGCCTCGTGTCACTGTTTCAACCTTAGGACCTAAACCCTATACACAACAAAATACAGTTCATCCTCTTTCTTTAAATTCTAATGAAATTTCAATTTGATGCTCAAAGAGAAAGTTATCATCATTTTCCAAGGTCACCTATTTGGGACATAATTCGGGAGCCTGCAGAAATCCTAAATGTATTGGAATGTATCTCCAAAAGTATAAAAAACCAAAATGTAAAATTTTAGTCCGAGCATCATCACCATTGCAGATCAAATGGGTTTTAATTTTAGAGTATGAACCTTCATATAAAACAAATCATAGAAAAAATGCCAAGATGACCTGTTTGAGATGGAATTCTAGAACTTGCAAATTTCATAAGTTCCTCACATCATAGCTCATAAATTGTAGTGAGACAAGATCTCAAATTTAGACACGAGATTCAGAACGATTTGAGCTCAAATGGGTTTTTTTATCTTCTAAAATGTCGCAAAAAATAGTTATAGCGCAAATTCCACGATCACCTCTTTTGAGTAGCAAAACCCTAGAATCCAAAGCTTTAATAACAAATGTTATGAAACCAGCTCACAAAAAGATAGAAAATATAGATAAACACCTCGAAAATAAGCCTCTTCGAGGGGAAATCCTCCTTTATATTACACAAATGAATAATTTTCTTATAATACAAATGACAAGGCCACCTTTCTATATATATGAGTCTAAGGGATCATAATATAATTAGTGATGACATAACAATAATAATATAAGGGCACAGTCATAACAATATGGGAACTACATAGGCACCACAATATAATAAAGAGGTTGTACTAATAACAATAAAGCATTGCACTAATAGTATAGAGACCTAACAAGTAATAATAATATAATAATATTATTAATAAGGTATCTAGTTATATATGGTATATAACACATAGTATCTTATAATATTTTTGTATACACAATAATAACTATATGCAATATTATATATTACTAAATATATATCATTTAGTATTTAATTCTCTTAAAATTCTAATTATTTTCTATGTTTAATTTATATAAAATTCTACTCGTCTGTACCACTCTACACATACCACATGAAATACCATAGATATCGCCACTTCTTGGTCACTTTTCGAGTTGGTTTTTATATATTACAAGACTCATCCCAAATATGTAACCACGTTACTACAACCATGGGGTTAACCATGGGTTATTTTGAGAATGTTGTGACTAGGAGGGGTAACATTCTAGCACGAAAAAATGATACGACACTCAATTAAAACTATCATGATGATGTTGACATAGCTTAAAGACACACATTGAATTCCAATGAGTTGAGATTCGAGGTCAGCCTCACTCATTTTTATGTCACTTTTCTTGTTGGGGACTAAATGACCTTTTTTATGATGTCGGGGCTCACTTTTATGCTTCAATATTTATCTATTACATCCTATATATACTATAAGTATCACTAGGATATTACATTATTTATATTCTATAAACTATATTTTATCTAATGTATTTTTATTATTATATATTATAGATATCTTATATCTTTATATTATGATGATTAACAAATTTTAACTATAATATAGTTCATTTTATTATATATTATATTTTATGACATATTTTATTGTATATAGTATTTTATATATACTATAGTAGAGTATTTTATATATAATATGGTGTATTTATGATATATGTTGTATACTATATTATATATATAATATTATAGTATTACTATGGTACATATATAGTAGTTATACTATATGCTATTATTATATATAGTGTTTGTCTAACGAAGGCTTCTAAGGATTAATAGCTCAATCCAAGCTATGGAAGCATGAGAACCAACTAGAAAACAAGGCAAATAAACCCACAACACTATGGTTATCTAGAAAATGGCAAAGCTAGAGAAATTTACTTTCAATCTAGGAAACCTCCATGCGATTGACAGATCATGACCAAGAAACCACATGCATGTGCCATGCATACCAAAACTATATATATATATATATATATATATAATTATATATATATATTATTTATATATATATATTTATATATTCACTAGTGGGTTGAGATAATTTCTTTTTTTGTTAGCTAAAGTACGACTTTTCATTTTCTATTGTGCCAGGTTGAAATAAGTTCATACATTTGGTGTCCTCAACCCACCCTGAAGGGAAACCGGGTCTGTTGGCCACTTTAATACTTTGTAAGCCATCCAGTAGCAAAAAAGTAACAATCTATCTATCCATGCTAGGTGAACTATACTATCAAAATTACTAAGCTTATTTCTTGTCAACATTTAAAACTCTAAACAAAAGGAGAGCTAGTACTCAGCTAACTATCAAGGAGTCCATGAGCATAGCTTGAAAGACTAATCTACCGTGTTTTCAAGAGGGATGTCTTGATCTTTTGTCACTGGAACTATCTTCTTTAGTTGATGTTGAATCTCGTCCAGCTTGTTGTCTTGCATGAGCAGGGTGATCTGGAGGTTCTTCATTTCTCTTTGTAAGTTTGGGATGACCTGAACCATTTCTGCCATTTCCATAGCCACATGTTCCATAGCTTTTTCCATTATTCTCTTTACTATCTAGTAATCATGAAGGTCCTACTTGTATAAAGACAGGCGACTCCTCGTGTTACCCGGGTTTGGAATTAAGCTCCCCCAGTCCTCCATCTCTGTTTTTGAGTCCTCATGCATTGCATTGGTCTTAGTTTCCTATATTATCCTACGAATCTCAGCATCGGTGCCTTCATTGTATGCTTTTTCCACCCCCTGGAACATATGCTTCATGGTTCTCCATCCACGTCGTTGGCCAACTCGAGATGATGGTTCTGTTTCCTGTCTTCCGAATTGACACCCTCTACCTCTGCCTCGGCATCCTCTTCCTTGGCCTGGGTGCATGGGTTTTTCTAGGCATCTGCCTTGCTTCACTATTCGATTTCAAAAGATATATTCCCTGTGAAATCCTCCCCTCCTAGTCCTCTGGTTTTCTTCTCTAGGTTCATTTTTTCTTCTTGCTATTCTCCCCCTGGTTTTCGGACTTTCCCTAATCCTCCTTTCCTCGCGTGGATTTGGTGAAGCTTCTCCATGGTCTTCACTTCCTCCTTAAATGCATGTTCTTCTATCTCCAACTGGCCCTAATCTATGTTCACCCGTATTGCTTGCATGGTTTTCGCCTGTCCTGTCCAACTTCCTTCCATACTCATGTCATCCTCTGCCTTTCTCACGCTCTCACACTTTGTCTTCAAACTGATATTGTAATAGGCGATCTCCCGGTCCTTCTCCTTTCAGCAGTCTTCTGCAGCTGATAAACCTCTTCTGGTTTCTATACTCCTACCTGTACTCACTGTATAATCATTATGTTAATCCACGTAAGCATGCCTACTCCCAATGCAGGTAGCAAAGCATGCCACCCTTCCTTCAAAAACCTTCTTTGGCGCATGCATTCCTTTGGATTGCCCTCTCCTATTCTTATTAGTCCTGTACCAGCTGCCCGTCTTCCTCTCAATTGAATTTCGTTGATATTACAACCTTCCTTCATCATTTGATCATTGTCGTTCTTGCCGCCAACCTTCTTCACTACCCTACCACTTCCAATCCTCAGGATCATGTCCTAAGTGATGATTGAAGTGAGGGTCTCCCATCATGGCTTGTCCATATGAGCTGGCCATATGCTACCTACCTTCCCATATTGGAAGTTTTTTTATCCTAGCCTTGCATAACCTATAATGTTTTGTTGGACACCTAATCCTTAATTGGTTAGTGTGGAAGCTGAATGGACAAAAGGAGTCCAAGAGACCTTGGGATGTGAAACCCAATGGTCACATAATCTACTATAAATGTATATCTCTTGTTAATAAAAATTGAATTCTCATGTTTATCTTTCATATTGTTCTTGCTCCCATGTGTGTTTAACATGGTATCAGAGCGGGCGATTGCTGGTCCTGCTCCAATCTGAGCCACTTGTTTTGTCGTCTCTATATATATGTCAGTTCTGCCCATTACCTGTAACGCTTAGTTAATTCTGTCTGCCATACCTGCGTTTTGTCTGCCACACCTGCGCTGCCCTGACATATTCTATTTATGATTCCTACACATTGTTCAGTTGAATACGCTCAATACGCTCCGACTCCATAAAAATTTCATATTCTCTGACCACTAACCATCCATTTGAAAGCGTTGAGTACCTACCTGAAATATCCCAACATCTGGTAATACCTTCTCGACGTTGCCAGAGGCGTTGGAGGATTTCTCAGTAGGCGTTAGAGACAGAACCTTCCTTCAGAAATTGATGGAAAGATTTTCCTAATCTCTGTCTGGCTAATGCGTGCCTGAGTGTGCTGTTGGAGTGTGTTGTTGAGAATGTCACATTCTCTTTCGTTTGAACGCAGATAGAGTCTATCCGATTGCTGGTGATTTCAAACCATTTCCATGAATCTCACCTGATATGGTAACGCTCTATAATGTTATGCGTAACACTCTGTAGTGGTATTATTGAATGGTATCGATGTTTGTTTTATTGAATGGGTTAACGCAGTTGAGTGGTAACACTGTCCATAATTGTTGAATGCCTATTGAATATTAACGCGGTGCCAACAAAAGTAGTTCATTCCATATGCCTGTGTGTTTGAATGGGTTGAGTATTATCGTCTCAAACGTTTGAACGTTGTGGTGTTGAATGAATCTGCTGCTTTACACATTAACGGTGAATGCGTTGTTGAATGAATCTACTGCTTTATACATTTTATTGAATGAATGGTTTCCACTTGAATGCGTTGAATGCATTGAAGGGGTTGTGTTGAATGCAATTGAATTTCATATGTTGATTTTTGCGCGCTATATTAAATACCTCTATATTGGAGTCATTTTTCACCATTGAATCCATGCTTTGAATGAAGAGCAGTTGAATACTGAAAGAGTGTGTTGAATAATCTCCTAGTTTGTGCTCTTTATATGTTTGTTAATATACAACACAATTTTAATGAGCCTCGAAGAAGACATGGAATGAATTTAAGAATGGACCCTTCCATGTCGAGCATTCTTGAAGATAGAAGAACGATTCCATGAAGATTAGACATGAGAGGATTTTCCTAAATTTAAGTTGGTCGATCATCACTGTTATGGTGCGATTCCAAGGAGGAAAGAAGGTCGAATCGTATCACTGCCAAGTCTGGACTAGTGCTGGACATTTTTTGGGCTGAGTTACAGTGAAGTTGGAATGAGTTTGATCTTTGTTTGAAGGTTGTATATCACCTTGTAGAGGCTCAATTTTGGATCTTGTGTTAACTGCGTGGATTTCTAGGCCAATGCGAGTGAACAAAAATTCATATAATATGATGACTAGTACGATTCTGCCCAGAATCATATAATATGTTCACCAGTGCCATTCTGCCCAGTAGATGACTAGCATTAAAAAAGGTCCTGCGCACGTTTATCATAAAATAGCTTCAAACTGACGACTAATTTATCGCAACAATGGCGACAACACAGAGATAGAGATATATTTTGTCATGGAAGCCATACGAGAAGAGGTGTATGGCATTAGAACATAGTGCATTTCATAACGGAATTCAAGGGAAGACTCGTATGACGTTTGGACAAATAATTAATTTGTCGCTCGCTTTTTTTTTTTAACGTAACATTCCAGTCGTTTCCAGAACAAGATGAATGTCGCCGTGTCTGGACTGTAGTGCCAACGAACGCCAATCATAAGAATTGAAAACATATATGTTGAACCAACAGGAAATCAAACCCAATTTGCATAGTTGGTGGAAATCAAACTGTATATTGAGCACCTAATATACCAAGATAATAATTTTTCTCGAGCGAATTTCTTTTTCATGCAGAGGATCATACGACGAGAGGCATTGACCACTAAGCGTTGGTATTTATCCCCTCTTGTTGAAGTCGATATCACTCAATGTCAAATTGTGGAAGTCTGGTTGAATGTGTGCTCACAGGGTGATAGAAGATTGTTGAGCTACTATACATAGCAATTGGGAGCTCATTGTCGTCATAAGTCCCACAAGAGAATAAACTAAGACTAAGTTCGGTTTGAAGGCTTGTGGGAGTTTGTCTTTGGGGGTTCCTTGTGGAATTCAGGAGCTCGTATTGGCATAAAATTGCAGAAGAGCGAGCTTGTCATACTGAGGTCGTTGAAACCACTACTATACAATGTCAGAGGAAAAGGTTGCTCTTGGGTACAATTTCTAGGTATTTTAAAAGTGGGAAATCTTCATCTTATACAGTTGAAACTTCTACCGAGGTTCTATATTTCAGTACCATTTTCTCTTATGATTTCAGATATCGCTATTTTTTAGTTATATCTCTGTGTGAAGCAAATAAATAAGTACTACACATTATTGTACTCATGCATATAAGGGTAGACTAATATTTAAAGGAATGTGCATTGGAGGCTAAAAAAATAACAACAACAAAAAAGGGGGGAGTGTATTTTTGGTCATTTGATTATTTTTACAAATACATTGTTGATTCGATTGTCTGAATAATGGAGAAAAAGCATGGATTATTAGAGTTATTAAGAACTCTAATCTTATCTCCTGATGGAAGTACAGTTAAAGTCAACAAAAACACTCTCAGAGATATTCAAAAATCTTTACAATATGCATAGGAAAAGATTGATTTTTTGCAGCTTGAATCTCATCTACAGTAAGAAGAATTAAAATAGAAGAGTTATTCTGAACATGTTTCTATTCAGAAAATTGAGATTGCAACCCATCAATAGCAAGTCAACAATTTTACAGTTCATTCAGATAAAGTAGTAAGGTTACATGCAGATGCAGAGGTTCAGCTTGCACTTCCCAAGCCCATCATGAGACCTTGGGAACAACTTGTCCACAACAAGCACAAAACTCGTCTTGGATATGAGGACTTGTCCTTTCATATTCCAGACTACTCCAAGCCCATTCAGTTTCAAAGTGCTGGATTTATTCATGGCAGTTCACCTACAGCTATTGCAGATTTTGTTCCTCTTCCGCAAAAACAACAACAACAGATTATATAATGCCAACACTATGATCGAGTTGGCCATTTGTAAGATCACTGTTTTGATCTTCATCCTTTTAAGCATTGTCATAAAACTAGTCATTCTTCACACACATGCTTCAAAAACAAACGTCCTGCAAGAACAAAGATTCATCTTGGATGGATCGCTTCTTGGTAATGGGCATCAACAGCCAAGAAGATATTCCAAACACATGTTAGAACTTGTTCCAGAGTATTGAAAATTCTTGCAGCTGAGTTTTCTCCATCATCTCACCTTGTATCTAACAGGGGGGGAAATGATGGTCATCTATAAGCTTCAAAGACACATCAAGCGAGCCTGAGCCACAACCTGCCATACCAGTTTCAGAGTTGTAGCCAGGGACAAAGATGCCCGTGAACATGCCTTCAGTTGGTAATCTGGAACACTTCCTCTAGCAGAAGACACCATCTTCTTACCAGCTTTGGAAGAATTCCAGGAACAAAATTGAGAACACTTCCTCTAGCAGAAGACTTCAGCTTCTTCCCAGTTTTGGAAGAGTTCCAGGAACTGCATTAAGCATTCCAGAGTTGTTGGTCATCCTTAAACCATCACAGGTTGAGACTTCCCTTTTCAGGTTGAAGTTCTCCCTTTTATGCGGGGTGAGACCTCCCGTTATTGGTTGAAGGTTTCCCTCTTCAAAATAATAGGAGCACTTCCTCTAGCAGAAGACTTCAACTTCTTGGCAGTTTTGGAAGAGTTCCCGGAAATGCACTAAGCGTTCCATTGTTGGTGGTCATCCTTAAACCACCGCCCCTTATACCAACATTTTAGAGAGCACATTTAGCCTAGTGCCACCATGCATTTTTGCACATTTTGTATTACAACTCTCTTCTTGGACTCATACATAACCCTTCGGATTAAGGGGGGGAATGTTGGATAGGTAATCCTCAATGGGTTAGTGTGGAAGCCGAATGGATGAAAGGATTTCAAGGGACCTTGGGATGTGAAACCCAACGGTCACATAATGTACTATAAATGTATATCTCATGTTAATAAAAAATGAATTCTCATGTTTATCTTTCATATTTTTCTTGCTCCGATGTGTGTTTAACATGTTTAAACCACAAAAATTGGAAGAAAAAGGAGAAAAAGGGCTAGTCACCACTACGAGCTGTTAAATTCTTCTCAATTGCTCTCCCTCTGAAACCCTCAAGACTTCTAGAGGTCTCAGGCAAGGTGATCCAATTTATCCTTTCTTTTTAATTCTAATGATGGAAGTGTTTCGAAGAGCAAAGAGAGTCAAAGAGAGTCACTACCTACGGAGTACTTAGGGGTTCCCCTCACCGACAAAATGTTACACAAGGATATCTGGGATCCTATTCTTAATAAGCTAAAAGAGAAGTTTAGCAAATGGACAAATAGAGCACTGAATCTACTAGGGAGACTGAATCTAACTAAGGCTATCCTCCAAAATATCCCTCTCTATATGCTTTCAGCCATTCTGACACCAACTCATGTAATTACTAATATAAGAAATATTTAGAGAGACTTTTTGTGGGGGAAAGGTGAAGAAAAGAAGAAATGGGCCCTTGTGGCATGGGATGGGGTATGCAAACCTAAGTCCCACGGTGGTTTGGGTCTTCACGACCCAGGAATTCTTAACAGAGTTCTTGGAGCCAAACTCTAGTGGAGATGGCTAAAGGAAATACAAGACCCCTCGTCAAAACTATGGAAGCAAAAATATGCAAGAGGGTGGCAGGAGAAGAATATCATTAAAATGAGAGGACAAGTTAAAGGTTATGCAATATGGAATAGGGCATGGGAGAATATGGCCCAAGTCCAAAATCACATTTTTTGGGAGATAATAAATGGAAATCTGGCATGGTTCTGGGAGGATAATTGGCAGTAGGGTAATTTCACTACTATACTTTGGAATTGGGTGGGAGAAGTCTTCAAGTAAATAGGCAGAAATGTAAATGACATCATTGCTACTTTGAAAAATGGCGGAAATGTTTTTCGGATAATGAGATCATTAACTCCGCGTGGATGATAGTCCCAGGATTCATAATATGGAATGTTTGGAAGGAGCTCAATAACAAGGTTTTTAAGGATAAAGAGAGTTCGGTGAGCATCATCCTTAAGCTAATCCTTAAACAACTCAAAGAGACTGTTAACATCCTGGGAAGTGAAACCACTAGAAAACCCACTAGACATAGAGAAGCCAGAATACTGAAGAAGTTAGAGCTCAAGGATCATCCCCCTCAAGGTTCTATGTAGATCAACAAGAATGCCAACAGAAAAGGCTTCATGGAAACCCCCTTCAAATGGATTTTTATAATTTAACATTGATGGGGCATCAAAAGGGAATCGAGGAGAAGCTCAATAGGGATGGGTCATGAGGGATGAGGAAGGAAACATACAAATCATCTTCCACAATTATCTAGGAAAAGCTACCAATAATATGGTTGAGCTCATGGTGATTGAATTATGCCTAGAAATATTTCTCAAGTACAACATTCATAATGTCGTCATTAAGGCTGACTCAGAATTACTCATTGATTTAGTGAAGAGGATAAATTCTTGTGCTGCACGAGAGAAAACCTTAGGACATTGGCGGCTTCTGCATGTCTACTAAAGAATCCAAGTGCACTTAAGAATGTTGAGAACTCCTAGGTTGGTGCATGTCTACAATGAAGCGAACAACGTTACGGACTGGCTTACGAGTGAGGGGGTTCGAAACAAGCATATAGACTTGTGCTAATGGTGGGAGGAGGTAATGGATGACAGGTTGAAGGAGGAATGCTCATCCCGGGCCCTCAACAATAGATAGCAGTATCACGAAAAATCAAGAGAAAGAATTTTACTTTATGAAAACGGTGGATAAGTTCACTTCAGATGGACCATCAATGAGGATGCACTATCAATTTTCTAAGGGAGATTTCAGAAATAGAAACAGATATCTATTCATAGGAGGAATGATTCCATGGAAGATGAAGGAATTAAACGAAGAGATTACTGGGGTCAAAAACTGCCTGAGACGTACCACCTCCTTCTAGCAACCTCTATGCCAAGAGAAGTTTTCTTGGAAGACAAGCGATGCCATTTAGTAGGAGAAGCATGGAGGTGAACACACAATGATTACCGCCTTCACCGTTGGGTATCTAGTGAGCAATTGTGTGGTCTCATTTGGTCTGTGGCCGTCAGATCTAGAGGGGGGAGATCATTGGCCACCTTTTGATATGCAAGTTGGTTGGGCTAAAAGGATAAAACCACTTATGGTTTACCACCTTCATCGGGTGCCTTCCAGACCAAAGACGATTTTAATTAAAAGCAAGCGATTCCACTTAAGAAGCAACACGTGGTGGAGGACGGAAAAAGAAAACCGCCTTCATCTCGAGGTATTTAGCGAGCTTTTTAAGTCGCGCGATATAAACTCTAGCTATTGGATTAGAAGAAAAGGATCAATTGCGAGCATTGATCATGCAACTTTAGGGTTTTTCACGAGCAGTTGTGTGGGCCGATTTGGTATGTCGCCATCAATTCTGGAGAGGGAAGATCAACGGTCACCTTTTTGTGTGCATGTTGGTGGGGCTGAAAGGATAAAGCCACTAATGGTTTACAACCTTCCTTAGCCACCTTCCAAACCAAAGACAATATTAAGGAAAAGCCAGTGATTCCACTGAGGAAGCAACACATGGCGGAGGACTAAAAAAGCAAACCGCCTTCATCGCACAGTATTCAACAAGCTTTTTAAGTTGTGCGATATGGACTACAACCATTAGATTAGAAGGAGAAGATCAATTTTTAGCATTGATCTCGTAACTTTAGGTTTTTTTTTAGAACCGTGCCCGTGCGCGAGTTGAATCTTGACCGTTGAATTGTTAGATGATAGCTCCCTCGTTGGTTTTGGGCAATCTAGAACTTGTCTCGGTGTGACTTTTTAAGGTTTTTTTTGGGAGCTTACAGTATTTTCACTCCCCTTTGTAGGAGTTTGTGCCTCTTTGCATTTGTTGTAACATGTGTAAAATTTTTTTTTTTTATCTAAGTTAATAGAAAAACCATCTCTTGCTTAAGCAAAAAAAAAGAATACAACATGAAATAAAAAAATTAAATATTATTTTAATTTAATAATTGCGGAACTATAAATATAATATAATGTCTCAATACACAAGGAAATAAATGGTTTAAATATTATTTTAATTTCACAATTACAAAACATTAATTTATAAATATAATGTTCATATTAATCACCTAATTATTAACAAGCAACAAAGTAAATTTTTTAAATTATATATTTATATAGAATTAGTAACATGTCAACACAACCATTGATGTAAATAAAAAAATAACCTCATTTTTCAAATAAAAGACTAAGATGACGGGTTCCTAGCACCTTTTTTTGTTTTGTATAAATTTCAATGTGTATACAAATTGGCTATTGATCCATTTGACCACAATCTAAGCCTACCCATGATACATCTAAATCACAATCAAACCATTAACAAGCCAACTCACATACATTTATATGAACAACTAAGGTCTATATGTGCTGACCAAGATCTCAAAATTATCAAGCCACCCATAGCCCGAACATCCAACTTATTAACATTCATATTGTTTTACTCATTTATATTTGATAGGTGTCACTTAGAACATTCTACTTATTGACATTTATAATTCATTATTGATTTTAATGTGATAGGTGTCCTTTACTATCTATTTTATTCCTTTACATTTATGGTTCACGTGAGCTTCAATTAGGCCCAGAAGAAATTTCTTGATAGATAACCTACAAATGCCCTTGGGACAAGGTTGACACCTTATATTGTTGGGTAATGTGCCAAGTTAGAACCTCGGTATTTTGGGCCTTTCAAGATACTTGAGAGGATTCAACCAGTGACCTATAGACTTGCACTACCACTAGCACTCAAAGTCCATGATATTTTCCATGTTTCATTTCTTAAGAGATATGTAGATGATGTTGATCATGTGATTGATTAGTTTGCATGGCAAGTCTAGCTAGAGCGAGAGTTCCATCCAGACCCCAAATGCATCTTATAGTGGAAACAACTCATGCTGTAAAACCAAGAAATAAAGCAAGTTAAATTGCAGTGGAAGCACTTTGGGCCTGATGAAGCTACATGGGAGATGGTTGATGAAATGTTGGATTTGTATCCTTTATTATTTTTTAGCAAATGAGTTTTGTGTGTGTGTGTCTATCTATCTATCTATCTTATATATATATATATATAATGCATCAAGTTATGTTATACAACTCCAATAAGGTGTATGTTTATTTGTCTTTTCAGCACGAGATTATTGTAAACACTACATCGAGCTATGTTATAAAGCTCCACAAGGAGTAGTTTTTATTTTCAGTAGTTTGTCGGCCATATGTGTCATAAAACAAGAAGGGTGAATTTCTCTTAAGAGGAAGGGGTTTGTAATAGCCTCGAGTAAAATTTTAATATAATAAATGATATTAAAGGCAAAATAATACCATGGTGATCACACACATATTCCGAGCTGAATGTTGGGAAAACATTATAGTGGACATCAGGTGCGATTTAATAATGGCTATGAAAATTAAAAGACACATTGACAAATAAAAACAGTAAACAATTGGCATTCAATTATGAGAAATAAAGGAAAATAGGAGCAAAGGAAGATGAAAATAAACAAATATGCACGCAAGGAAAATTAGAGGGAAAATGAAGGAAAATGAAGAAAAAGGTGACATCAATGATGAAAAGATATGAGAGAAACAATATACAACTTTTGGTTCAGATTTTGGTGAGTTTAGTTATTGGCTCTCTTACACTCTTAAACACTTAGATAAATATTGGAGCACTTTGACACACTTGGATTTGGAGAAAGGAAATCAATAAAGCAAGGGTAGGAAAATGACAAGGAAAGGAAAATGAAGAAAACCAAGTAGAATTTTGGATGAGTCGCTTCACTAGGAAGATTTTACACATACAATTTTCATGTGTGATTCCATTGCTTGGTTGTATATGCATATTATTATGATAGCGTTAAAATTATTAATGTTAATATATATTATAAACCCATGGTGTAAAAACCCTAAGTTAAATATTATAAACCACAAAATAAACACAGTTGACCATGGTTGATTTTCATATTTAGACTAGCTTTGGAACAATGTGACATTGGACCATCGCTGACCAAAGATGACCATTATTGCAAAAACAATCAAAACAATCAATTTATATTAAACCCTAGGATTAGTATTATAAACCTATGAGTAATATTATACCCTAGGAATATGAACAGTTAGAGTACTAAACTTAAGGGATTTAAATTATAAACCCAACTGAATAATATTAAACCCCACTCATGAATATTATAAACACAATGTATATAAACCCTAAAATAAATATTATAAACTCTAAAATAAACATTGTTGATCCTCACTAACCATGGTTAAACGCTAAGTTTTTAAGAGCCCCGAGTTGATAATTTAAGTTGGTAGCCTTGGGAGTCTCAAATTGAGGCTCATCACTTTTTGACACCATTATTGTGAAGGTGTAGAAGTAGGTGTTTTTTCTACTTAGAAGTTTCCTTTCATTTTCTACCTTTTGTTTTTCATCCATACTATTCACTTGGAAATTAAAAAAAAAAGGTAGGGGGGACCAGAGAACAAAAAAAAACTAGTTATTTCATGTCTCATAGGAGTAGGCACAATCAAGGGAAATTCATAGGAGGAAACCACACCCATTCAAGTAGTCAACCATCCTTCTCCTTGTGTGAGTGTGAGATACCCTTTTTTACCACAAGAGAGTTAGAAAATCATGAGAAACCTAAATTTCTTCAACCAATAGAGAAGGAAGAGCCCATATCACTTATCCAAAACATGGCTAAAAACAAAAAGAATGAGCTCTTTCCCATATAAGAAACCAATGGGGAGGCATAAAATAAAGAATATTAGCCCTACATCCCTCCCACAGTTCCATTATTTATCCTATGAGGACTGTGACCTATGACTATACCTTAGATGACTAAAAGATGAATTTGTTTCTCTCCACCCTTAAAATGTGGTCTTGCTCTAGTTTATTAGTTTACCTTTTATTACATCATCTGAAAGTATTTTTCTATTTTTAAATCAAAGTAGAAGGAACAATGTAGCCATAGGTGAATGGAGGTAGATAAACTAATCAATTTGATGAATCACAATGGGTCTAATCTGGTCTAATCTTTCTGAATGCTAAATCACAACGAGAGAATAGAATGTGCCAATTTAAATAGCAAATTTAGAAGTGAGTTTGTAAAAAATGGTAAGGAAATTAAAGATTTTAAGGTATCTAAGTTTTTTGAAAATAGCATGGAAGTGAGTAATTTAAATCTATGCAATCTGTGGGAAAAAGAGATCTTTGAGTCATCGATGCAAATAACATAATAGAAAGATTTTATTATCTATTAATTATCCATTTTTTTGAATGCATAAATTGGTGCTTGTTTCAAGTCTATCTAACTTCCTACAAATTCTACCATTAAATATGAAGGAGTGTCAAGTTCAATCTTATTTAACATTATTCAAATATTTAGGGTGAATAGTCATAGAATTACAAAAAAAAAAGTAAATGGGCAGTGCTCAAGCTTAGCACCCTAATGGGCATATCCTCCCTAATTGAGAGGGAGAGACAAACACAACATTTTTGTTTCACTTAGGAAGGAAGAATGTAACATTGGGTAATCATCTCCCACTAATGATCTTAGAAGATGTGTTGGGCATCCAAGATAATAGTAGACAAGAGGACTTATATTATTTGAGGGTTGGGAAAGCAAGATAATAAGTCCTAGAATGTCATACTCAATGAACACCCTTGTGATTATGTACCTTAAGAGACAATGTTGAAGGTGTATATCACCATTGGTTTCACCAAAATCATCCTCATATATTGTGAGATATAGAGTTGTTAATCAAGAGCTTGCTATGTGACAATATTGGTTATAATGATGTTATACAGATGGATTACTAATCTAACTCTTCTTATGAGATCTCAATGTTGGTTATAATCATGCTATACATATGGATTACTAATTCAACTCTTCTTATGCATCTCCTTTGGAGTTGAGAATAGGCTTGTATAATTTAATGACAACCTCGCTAGGTAAGAGGAGTGTTTAAGGAAATGTAACTAGGTTCAATTTTCATTGACTTGTAATTATAATACTATATAAGAGATGAAACAAATGAATTATTATTCCTTGTATCATTGGTTTGATGAGAAAGATTTGTTTACCATAGGTCAAATACTTCTTCTTGATGTCTTCATTATTTATTATCTTAACATAAGTATTGATGTTACAAAGTGACTCTACATAACTTTTGGGTAAGATTTCTCCTTCTAGGTTCTTCTAAAACATTTTCCCTCTTACTTGTTAATAGGGTTTCATTCATCTTGTTGGGATTTGTTCTGTTCGCTCTTATTTTTGGGTTTATTTATGCATCTATGGTCACAAGTATAACTGCCCTCATGGGACTGTTTAATTATTTGTCAATGTAAAGTTGGTTATTGATATATTTTAATAAGGTGAGAGTCTCTAACATTATGATTAATGTACAACTAATATATATATTATGAGACTTTTCTTAATAAATATGACTACGTCTTCATTTTCTTTTTGAGTAGCTATTGCATGATGATATAGGAATAGAGTTGTAATTATCCTAGGTTAGATATTGTCTTTATGTATATAAATTGGAAGGAAAACTTGCACTGACCTCTAGAATACCCATAGTGCCTCCTAAAGATCAACTCTACCTCCTCATGAAGCTTAAGGCCTTGCTTAGTCTCTTACAAAAAATAGCGATAACAAAAACCCTAGAAATTCCTATAAATATATTCCTATAAATATATTAATACATAAGGAAATAAGAATATTACAATATATTAATACTAGTATATATAATATATCTAATACCTATATAGTATATTAAATATCTTATATTAATATAGTTACTAGAACAACTAACCATGGGAAACGATTGAGATACATATATTAATATTCTATTATTATGTATACTATAGATACTAAAAAGATTATATTATATGTATTATTTAGTTTGAAGGTTTAAGTTGTTTAATGTGTAAATGTTGAATTCACTTATACATTTAAAAATATATTTTTTAAATAATAAAAAAATCAAATAAATTAGCTAAAATGGTATACCTAATTAAAACAAACAAAAACTACGCTATCAATAAATTAAATAAGTTAAACTACTTCTCTAATTTTTAAAATAATCGGATGAAATGTATTTTTACCAATTCTGTATTCGGCTTTTGCTGTGTGGATAGTTATACATTGTAACTACACTTGTTTTACACTTCGTATTTTACGAACTCGTCTAATTGTTTGGGTGGTAGATTATGTCCACAACGGGTTCTACACCACCAAGGGTTGTTTGTCCATCAGATTAAGACGATTCATCACCCAAGAGGACGAAATGAGTTTTCTGTTTTATAGCAGGGTGAAAAAAAATTAGGGTTGGCTGTCGGGCAACTACATTTCTTATACATATTTCAAACCTTTTCTTTTAATCCTTAAATCTCTGGAATTATATCCCTTACCGTGCATGTCCAGTGACTTTTTAATAAATATTTTAAGTATATTATAATATATGAAAGTTAATATTTAAGTCTGCAATTATCCTCTAAACTGAGGCCATTCCTTCATGCAATAATACTTTTAAGTGAGAGCATGATTCATTCGTGCAATAATAATAGCAAGGAAATTAAAAATGGAAAAGACATCCAGTGCAGATAAATTAAAAAAAAATGTTAAAACTATGCAATTGGAACCCATTTCACTACACAGTTGACAGCAAAATAGTTGCAATATTTATTAGAAATTCAAGAATCGCAATACTACAGAAGGAGTTGCTCTGAGATCTTTACAAAATCTTGCAATATTTATTAGAAATTCAAGAAGCACAATACTACAGAAGGAGTTGCTCTGAGATCTTTACAAAATGATTCAACTAGAACAAACCATAAGCCTTCAAATTCAAAGCCAGACCAGCATAATATTAGAAGTTCATGATATCCAAACAAAAAAAGTCTACCACTAGTAGTTTCTAAACAAATTCTCGACTACAATAAAACCACACACCATGGCACATAAATATATATACTGTTTTTGCACCAATTCCTTAGAATCATTCTAAGGCCCACTGATTTTCACGCCTCACCTCCTCCTCCTCTTCGGGAGTAAAATCATTCTCTATGTTGAAAATTTTACGTATTTCTTCTGGTGGTTTCTCTGTTATCATGTCGGCAACTGTCTGACATGTAAGATCTAGCAGATTTTTTATGTTTAGGTAATTAGCAGCCTGCAAAAACCAAAAAACTTAATGAGCCAAAGTTTCCGTAAAATATACAAATATATCTATAGCCTGGGCAGGCATATACATGTGGACAACATTACTAAACAAAGCGACGAAGCTATCATAGAACAATTACATGGAGTGAGACTACAGGTGAAGCAAAGATAATTGAACGGTCTCAGAATACATCGGAAACAATCCTCCACATAAGATTTTTAGCATTTAAAAAAGGACAGAAATTAAAAAAATAAAAAATTAGTTGAGGTAACTATCCATGTAGGTTCCAAAACATTTGGTTGGGGCAATTCAGGTAGATTATCCCTCAAACCAACAAATAAATCCACAGAAATTAGTTCTAGGAACCCCTGGAAACTAGAAACCCTTAAATATTTACCGTAAAACCTTTCAAATAAATTCATCAACCAAACATTTCACCAATACTAAACTGTCAAATTCTAGCAAGGATCAAATAAGACAACGAAAACAAAACTTGTAGCACCACAAATGTGCCCACAAAAACCTGAATTAAATTAAAAGAATACAATATAATTTGAGCATCCACGAAAATAATTAAATTAACCATTAAACTTGAGAAAATGAAAATCCACACTTTAACGATATTCAGATTGAGCCTATTGTCTCCCATATGGAAACCCTCACCATACCGCCAAAAAAATTCGTTACAAATATCTCCTTCAACAATATCCAGAAACCAGAAGTTCAAACAGGAGCAATGGAATAAGAGAACTATATTTTTTTGAAGAAATTGGGCCCCAAACTAAGCAAATAACAACAATAAGGAAGCCCTAAATTGGGTAAACTGAAGATATCAATGAACTAAATAATAGAACCTAGTATCAGAAATAAAAACATAAAAACTTCAAAAGCCGTTCAATTCAATCGCTTAAAGAAGTAACCTCTGAAAAATATGCACAAATGGATTGCAGGAAACCTTGAAAAAATTTCAGAAAAATCTCAAATTGCACACCCCAAAAATATCAATTATAAATAAGCTCAATATTATTGAACAATTCCAAGATTTCAAAAACCCTGAGAAAGAATGCCTCAAACAAGCCAACCGTCCACAAACCATGCAAAGTGTCCCAAAAAACCCAGACCACAGGTCCACAAGAGCAAATCTAGAAGGTAAACACTGAGAAAACACTAAACCCTAATCAAATTGCTTGCTTCAGAGATAGCAAGCCAGTGAATCCTTTCTAAACGACGGAATCCTTACTAATTCTCGTACGACATCCTTAATGAATTGAATTTTTCTTATAAAGTAAAAGTCCTTAAAAACAGTAATTAAATCAGGCTTTGAAAGAATTCCAAACCATGAAATTCCTAATTAAATAAGGGTTTCTGTCAGAATACCAGGATAAGGTCGCACAAAGTGGCCTCGTCGACTTTAACGAATTCTTTATCCCAGGTCTTGATTTCCTCCTCGGAAATGGCCGACTTCCCAGCTGCAAGCATCTGCGCCTTGACATGGTACTTGCAATATTCGATGACCTTCAAGAGTATCTTACCAGAAACGTTTGGCAGCTGAATACCGTTGGCTGTGTCAGTGTCCTCGATCATCATCTTGATGTACTCAGATTGAGATGCCACAGCCTCAGTGACATCAAAGAATTCGTTATCTGAGCTCTTCAAAGTCACCTTTCTTTCCCTTTCCATGGTTCACCAACTAACGGACGATCCTAATAAAAGATGATCTGAATAAAAAGAAATGACTGAATTTCTGTGTATAAACGAAGAGAACTCGAGAAGTATAACCGAACTTTTTCTCGAACAATATGAGATGAGGGATACGAGGTAAACGCAATGAGTCCATATATTTATAGCGTGATTGATTACCCTAACAACCATGGATGGTCTTGTCGGTGCCTTTTTCAATTTTTTTGTTAACTCCAATTACCATTTTAGGGTTTTTTTTAATTTATTGTTCCTTTTTCTGAACTCCAATTAACATAACCCAAACGTAACGCTTTTAGGGTTTTCTTATTTTATAGTTTTTTACCCACCAATTGTTTTCGATTGATGCGCCGCGTATTTTAGGTTCCACTTAGGTCGCTATTCCCCTACTGCGCCCCAAATTATCCGTTTAAAAAAAAATATTAAAAATAATAATTGAAACAAAAACATAATGTTATATTTATATTTTTGAACTTATCATAAAATCAAAATGAAAAGAAAACACATAAATTTATATTTATATTTTTGAACTTATGATATGCATTAAGTTAGAATCGACTACTCCAGGTAAGAAGTCCTTAGGTGACGAATGGGGTTTAAGAAACCCACTCTAAATTTAGCTAAAACTGTAGATGGAAGTTTCGAAAGTCAAATTAACCCTTTTGAAGAATGTAAGGTGGGCGTGTCTGAGGGCATCATCCATCCCACTTGAGAAGGACAGTAGAATGAATAACTTAATGGCAATAGCAACTTATTCATTGATCACTCGATTTGTTTATAGTTTACTATATTTTCTGCTGTGATTTGCTGTTAATTATATATTACTATAATAAGACCATTATATATACAGAAATGTGGTCCAAAAGCTTCCTAGTGAGCATGAGTGTTATCTAAATTAATTCTCAAAGATGTTGTAATTGATAGGAAGGTAAGGAGTTTGTGATGAGCTCATGTGGACTATTTTTATGGGTCTAAAGTAATGCATCAAATTAAAGCACGAAAAAGGAAAACTAAAAAGGTGAGGGAGTTGGAGGACTAATATGATGAAGAGATGCCATGCTAACTTTCAATGGCCTATGAATAAGTAATCCATGGGTAAATTCTAAGTCACATTGTCACTCTTCTAGATGTACTCACCTCCATGAATTCCAAAAAGACATTTTAACTTGTGGAAAAAAATCATTGGAGAATATTTTTCTAGAAATATCCTTAACCCTCGAGATCATTCCACAATGGCATTACTAATATTCATGAGTGTATATATATATATATAGTATAATGGATACACTATATATTTATTGTATTTTATTGTATACCTAATATATATAGAATATATTTTATATAGTAATATAGTATTAATATATATTAGTATAGGTATAGTTTTTTTTTTTTCTAAATAAGATTAATCTACTAAAAAAAAAGGGGGTAAAATTACAATGTGACCGAAGTCAAAAACACTGCCCTGAAAGAGAGGCAGAGAATATCAGTTACGCAAATAGAGAGACTCCCCAATGGCACAGAGCTCAGTCTCGAACTAGTTATCAGAGCCCATGCAGGGGAACAAGTGATGACCTTCTTGATCTTGCAGAGTTTACAGAAATTCACAAAAACTTGGAGATTGAACAAAAACTTATAGGAATGAACCCACATAACTAATTGAGGAAAAGCTAGCCCAATAGTATGGGCTGCAGGGCACGAAAGCAAGGCAACAAGGAGCAAACTAATCATCTCGAGGCACTTCCACAATTCTGCACCAGTCAGTATCACGCAGATCCCTTGCAAGCACAACTTCAGATTCAGAAGGACAAGGATCCATCGATGCCATCACAACGTCAAGAGCACTGCGAGCTTGTACATCCGGAGCATGCAAATACGCGGTACCAATCCCCCTTTGGAGAAACAGATTTAGAGCAGAGATAGAGCCAAGGCCCTCCGGATGAGAGCTAGACTCCCCCACGTGGGTTTCCTCATGGAATACCACCGAAATGTGAGTTGTGATCCTTGGGTGATTCAGAGAGCAGTTGAAGGTGAAAATCGCACAGCCAAACAAGGGAGGAGACATGGTGTCAGGAGGACGAGGTCAGAGTAATGGCTCGGCAAATGAAGACACTCTCTCGCACTGTGAGTATGAGGGTAATGGCTGGCTAGGAAATCACTGGAGAGGGATGGAGAGTCACAGGACGGGGTGGAAGGTGCATGCCGAGGAATTGCCATATATATATATACCTATACACATATAATATATTAATATTATAAGTACTAAGATATATATTAGTTATATTATATACTAAAAAAAATATAATGATATATTCCATATATAGTTATATATGGATATTAATAATAATGTTATGAAACGAGCTCACAAAAAGATAGAAAAAATAGATAAACACCTTAAAAATAATCTTCTTTGACGGGGAAACCTCCTTTACATTACATAAATGAATAATTCTTGGATGATACAAATGACAAGACCACCTTTCTATATATAGGAGTCTAAGGGGTCATAACATAATAACAGTTGACATAACAATAATAATGTAAGGGAAAAATAATAATAATAGTGGGATTCTATAGGTCACAATAATAAAATTAGGTGGACTAATAAGGGGTTACACAAGTATTATAGGAACCTAACATGGCCCTCTCCTTCAAAAAGTGTTGTCCTCAACACTTGAGTAGTTCTTGATGCTTCTGTATAAACTTCTTATCCTCCGATGTGGAATCCTTTGTGGGTAAGTTCTTGCACTTGATGAGATGCTCTAAAATTGATTGATTTCGTAGTTGTCACATTCTTGATTCTGTGACTGCTCGACATTCCAATATTATTTTTGCTTCCTCGTCAAATTCTCACAATATTGCTTGAACTGGGATCTTCTATAACTTTTGAATGAGTGGCCAGACTTCTTCATCTTTCTTCCATTCATCCCTTGCTTCATTTATCGAATGTGGTTGGATAATAGAAATAGCACAAAATAATGTTTCCACATCCTCATCCTTTCTTGACAGTGCATCTACAACAACATTTTGCTTCCATTTTTTGTAGATGATTTCAAATTCATCAACAAACATATTTGTGACCCATTTTTTATATCGTCTAAAGATAACATTTGTTCTAAAAAGTATTGGAGACTACCATGATCTATTTTTACCTTGAAGTGCCTTCCCATTAGCTAAGGTCAACATTTCTTAAGTGCATGTGGTATTGCCAACCTTTCCTTCTCATAGATAGTTTGCTTTTGATGTATCCATAAAAGTACCCAATCATCTACATAAAATATTCTTTCACTACGATGTTGATCTAATTGTTGTTTCGTTTGATTCTGCACCAAAGTGGTGTTATCCGTTAAAAGTTGGAGAACTTGTTGTTGATGCTCGATGTGATATATCATTGCTTGAATCTTTTTCTTCTTGATATTTCCTTCTATCTTCAGAGTTTGAGTGTTAATTTCTTCCAATCCATTACAAGATATGGTTAGATTTATTTCTTGAATCTCGATGTCTTCTTTCACCTCTTGAACATGTCTCTTCTTGATATGTCATTCTATCTTGATAGTTTGAGGAGTGGTAATTATAGCCAATGCATTACAAGTTATGATCAGATTCATTTCTTCTTTCTTGATGTGATATTTCACTTCTTCAACCTTTTTCTTCTTGATATGTCCTTCTATCTTGAGAGTTTGAGGAATGGTAATTCTTGCCAATGCTTTGCAATATATGCTTAGATTCATTTCTTATTTCTCTAGGGATGGTTCCTCATGTATATCATTTTCTTTTGATGTTTCTTGATCCTTTTCTTCCTTCTCTTCATAATCTATGTAAAATAATTTTTTCTCAGCAGACTCATGACCTTTAGTGTATTTGCTTTCACAATTGTAAATTTATCTTTTTTCTTCCAATTCTTCTGGTGTAAAAATTATAGGTTATGGAAGGCTAGGATAAAAAAACTTCCATAATTATAGTCATGAGTGGTGGGATTCCTTATTTCCATCATTTAGCTTTTAATTTTTCTTACCAACCTCAATGGGTTCTCCAATGAATTAGGTTCCCAAAGAAGAACGTCATGTTGAATGTTATCCTTTAAAGTACCCAGAAAGACATCTATCCTTGGTTTTGTCTGGAATACAATTTAACCATATATTCAATTTTTGGAGGTCCCCAATGTGCTCTATATTTGAACCCTTTTGTTTGAGATTTATCAATTGGCTAAAGAAGATGTTTCTCTTTGTATCCTCATCATGTGCTATAAATTCCTCGGTGAAAATTAACCACGTGACAAGTGGTTTACGAGAACAAAGCCCTTCATACCGTAGAAATTGATTTGATTCTAAATATAAAGATGAAATATGTACCTATTGTAATAGTTGCACCTCATGTAGGTCAAAAAGTGGATCCATATGTAGTAACCAATTTAATAGATCCCTACCATCAAACTTCCTTATATTTCCTTTTCTTGATTTTAGGGGCTTGATCTTGCAACAACTATAACTCTGTAATTTCAAATCTCCATGTTTTGAAATTTCTCTCAAGGAAGGATTATGTCAAATCTCCCATGATGACCTAATTATAGACTCGTTCAGTAGAGTGAAATTGTACAAAGTGCCTCGTGTCACTGTTTCAACCTTAGGACCTAAACCCTATACACAACAAACTACAGTTCATCCTCTTTCTTTAAATAATAATGAAATTTCAATCTCATGCTCAAAGAGAAAGTTATGATGATTTTCCCAAGGTCACCTATTTGGGACATAATTCAGGATCCTTCAGAAATCCTAAATATCTTGGAATGTATCTCCAAAAGTATAAAAAACCAAAATGTAAAGTTTTAGTCCGAGCATCATCACCATTGCAGATCAAATGGGTTTTAATTTTAGAGTATGAACCTTCATATAAAACAAATCATAGCAAAAATGCCAAGATGACCTCTTTCAAATGGAATTATGGAACTTGCAAATTCCATAAGTTCCTCACATCATAGCTCATAAATTGTAGTGAGACAAGATCTCAAATTTAGACACGAGATTCAGAACGATTTGAGCGCAAATCGGGTTTTTTTATCTTCTGAAATGTCGCAGAAAATAGTTATAGCGCAAATTCCACGATCACCTCTTTTGAGTGGCGAAACCCTAGAATCCAAAGCTCTAATAACAAATGTTATGAAACTAGCTCACAAACATATAGAAAATATAGATAAACACCTTGAAAATAAGCCTCTTCGAGGGGAAATCCTCCTTTACATTACACAAATGAATAATTCTCTTATAATACAAATGGCAAGACCTCCTTTCTATATATATGAGTCTAAGGGATCATAATATAATTAGTGCCGACATAACAATAATAATATAAGGGCACAATCAAAACATTATGGGAACTACATAGGCACAACAATATAATAAAGAGGTTGTACTAATAACAATAAAACATTGCACTAATAGTATAGGGACCTAACAAGTAATAATAATATAATAATATTATTAATAAGGTATCTAGTTATATATGGTATTATACACATAGTATCTTATAATATTTTGTATACAATAATCACTATCTGCAATATTATATAGTACTAAATATATAACATATAGTATTTAATTGTCTTAAAATTCTAATTATTTTCTATTTTTAATTTATATAAAATTCTACTCGTGTGTACCCTTCTACACATGCCACATGAAATACCATAGATATCGCCACTTCTTGGTCACTTTTCGAGTTGGTTTTTATATATTACGAGACTCATCCCAAATATGTAACCACGTTACTACAACCATGGGGTTAACCATGGGTTATTTTGAGAATGTGGTGACTAGGAGGGGTAACTTTCTAGCACGAAAAAATGATACGACACTCAATTAAAACTATCATGATGATGTTGACATAGCTTAAAGACACACATTGAATTCTAATGAGCTGAGCTTCGAGGTCAGCCTCACTCATTTTTATGTCACTTTTCTTGTTGGGGACTAAATGACCTTTTTTATGATGTTGGGGCTCACTTTTATGCTTCAATATTTATCTATTACATCCTATATATACTATAAGTATACTAGGATATTACATATTTATATCCTATAAAATATATATATTTCATCTAATATCTATTATTATTATATATAATTATTATTATTATAGAATTATATGTAATATAATATGATGATAACAATTTAACTTATATGTATATTATATTATATTATATAATATAATATGACATATTATAATAGTATAGTATTTTATATTTAATATGGTATATTTATGATATATGTTGTATACTATATTATATATATAATATTATAGTATAGATTACAGTATTACTATGGTACATATATAGTAGTTATACTATATGTTATTATTATATATAGTGTTTGTCCAACCAAGGCTTCTAAGGATTAATAGCTCAACCCAAGCTAAGGAAGCATGAGAACCAACTAGAAAACAAAGAAAATAAACCCACAACACTATGGTTATCTAGAAAATGGCAAAGCTAGAGAAATTTACTTTCAATCTAGGAAACCTCCATGGCAGTGACAGATCATGACCAAGAAACCACATGCATGTGCCATGCATACCAAAACTATATATATATATATATATATGACTAGTGGGTTGAGATAATTTTTTTTTTTGTTAGGTAAAGTAGGAATTTTCAGATTCTATTGAACCAGGTTGAAATAAGTTCATACATTTGGTGTCCTCAACCCACCCCGAAGGGAAACCGGGTCTGTTGGGCACTTTAATTCTTTCTAAGCCATCCAGTAGCAAAAAAGTAACAGTCTATCTATCCATGCTAGGTGAACTATACTATCAAAATTGCTAATCTTATTTCCTGTCAACATTTAAAACTCTAAACAAAAGGAGAGCTAGTACTCAGCTAACTATCAAGGAGTCCATGAGCATAGCTTGAAATACTAATCTACCGTGTTTTCAAGAGGGATGTCTTGATCTTTTGTCACTGGAACTATCTTCTTTAGTTGGTGTTGAATCTCGTCCAACTTGCTCTCTTGCATGAGCAGGGTGATCTCGAGGTTCTTCATTTCTCTCCGTAAGTTTGGGATGACCTGAACCATTTATGCCATTTCCATAGCCACGTGTTCCATAGCTTTTGCCATTATTCTCTTTACTATCCAGTAAACATGAAGGTCCTACTTGTATAGAGACAGGCGACTCCTGGTGTTACTCGGGTCTGGAATCAATTTCCCCCAGTCCTCCATCTCTGTTTTTGAGTCCTCATGCAGTGCATTGGTCTCAGTTTCCTATATTATCCTATGAATCTCAGCGTCGGTGCCTTCATTGTATGCTTTTTCCACCTCCTGGAACATATGCTTCATGGTTCTCCATCCACGTCACTCACCAACTGGATATGATGGTTCTGTTTCCTGTCTTCTGAATTGACACCCTCTACCTCTGCCTCGGCATCCTCTTCCTTGGCCTGGGTGCATGGGGTTTTCCAGGCATCTATCTTGCTTCACTATTCGATTTCAAAAGATATATTCCCTGTGAAATCCTCCCTTCATGGTCCTCTGGTTCTCTTCTCTAGGTTCGTTTTTTCTTCTTCCTATTCTGCCCCTGGTTTTCAGACTTTCCCTACTCCTCCTTTCCTCGCATGGATTTGGTGAAGCTTCTCCCTAGTCTTCACTTCCTCCTTAAACGCATGTTCTTCTATCTCCAACTGGCCCTAGTCTATGTTCACCCGTATTCCTTGCATGGTTTTCACCTGTCTTGTCCAACTTCCTTCCATACTCATGTCATCCTCTGCCTTTCTCACACTCTCACACTCTGTCTTTAGACTGATATAGTAATAGGCGATCTCCTCGTCGTTCTCCTTTCGGCAGTCTTTTGTAGCTGATAAACCTCTTCTGGTTTGTATACTCCTGCCTGTACTCACTGTATAATCATTATGTTAATCCACGTAAGCGTGCCTACTCCCAATGCAGGTAGCAAAGCATGCCACCCTTCCTTTAAAAACCCCCGTCTCCTTTCTTTGGTGCATGCATTCCTTTGGATTTCCCTCTCCTACTCTTATTAGTCCTATACCAGTTGCCCGTCTTCCTATCAATTAAATGTCGTCGATATTACAGCCTTCCTTCATCATTTGATCGCTGTCGTTCTTGCCACCAAACTTCTTCACTACCCTGTCGCTTCCAATCCTCGGGATCATGTCGTGAGTGATGATTGAAGTGAGGGTCTCCCATCATGGCTTGTCCATCTGAGCTAGCCATATGCTACCTACCTTCCCATCTTGTCATTGCAACCCTAGTTGGCTAGGAAGTCAGCTGCTTTGTTTCCGTCCTTTTTAACATGGTTAAAAATTTTGTAGTGTACGTGCTTCATTATGTCTGCCAAGTCCTCAATTAACCCCACCGTCCTCCAGCTCTTCACTACCTGTTCCCAGTCTTTTCCATTATTCAATTTCCTGAGACTTTCAATAACTATCTGCGAGTCTCCTTCAATCTCCAACTGTGTATATCCATTTCTTATTGCTATTTCGATGCCTTGGTAAACTGCCATCAATCCAGCTTCGTTATTGCTCATTATGCCTCCCTGATCTACATAAACCCATCTAGTTCACCCTTGGTTATTTCTGAATATGCCCCCGAATCCCACTGGCCCTGCATTTCCTTTGGAAGCCCCATTGAAATTTAGTTTGATGAAGTTTTCTTTAGGGTATGTAAACTTGAACAGACTCTCATTCTGAGTCCTCTTATTTCTTTTATTTTGAGGCTGAACCATGTAAAACTATAGATTTAGAATAGCTAAGATTCGGCTCTCCTCTGGGGTTGTTTTCGAGTCCTCTTCCTTCCATGCTTCCACTAGAATAGTTTCCCTTATGAGATTTTTCTTTCGCTTCCAAATCATCTCGGGAGGGTTGGCTTTGTCTTGAAATATTTTTTGATTTCTCTCTTTCCATATTAGCCATATATTGAATCCCATTGCCAGACTCCAGGCTCTCCTCACCATCGGACTTAAGAATTTACCTTTTCCCTAATGGAGGATGGTTTGTTTGATGTCAAGGGGATCCTTGTTTGATTTTTCAAAGAGATTCCTGACGTATTCCCATTGTTATTGGGCAATTAGGCACGGGTTCAGGAGGTGTTCCTGCGTCTCTATGTTCTGTTTGCAGAGGCTGCACCTCGAAGGTTCATAGAACCCTCGCTTCTGTATCTGGTCCCATGTCAAGATTCTTCCTTTTCCTACTAACCAGGGGAACAGGGTTACCTTTGGCCACCAGTTGTTCTTCCATATTTGTTTCAAAATTGGTTCCTCCTCTTCTTGTTCCTCATGAATGGTTAGATAATAGGCTTCCTTTACCATGAAAGTTCCTTTTGTTGATCTACCCCACCAATGTATACCTAGACTTGTTCTAATTTTAATTCTTCTTGATTCCACTTCTTTTACAAATAACACTTTCTGTTCAGGGTCTATGTTGTTGTCCCATTCTTCTGGATTCCTCCAAATTTGCCAGGTCTCTTCTTGCCTTTCTTCTTTCCAACTCTCATTAACATAATGTAATGCTTCCACTGTTGTCTTCTGATATGTGTCTTCCAAAGGCTGTATCCTTGTGAGCCTCTCTCTTTCCTACCAAGCTTCCTCCCAAAAATTGGTTGTATTTTCGTCTCGTATTTCCTAGAAAGCATGCCTCCCTATAATGTCTTTGTTTTGGCTTGCGAGGTCCCATATTGTGGAAGCCCTTAGGACTTCCTCTAATCTCAGAATGTCTTCAGCTGTTGTGGGCATAGAGCATTTTTGGGTCGAGATCTTTCCATAGATCTTCTCCTCCCCTCATCCATGTCCACCATAGCTTCACTCCAAGAACTATATTCAAAGTGCCAATATCCCTAAGACCTAGGCCTCCCTCTTCCTTATGCTTTGTTAATAATTTCCATGATATTAGGGCCCATTTCTTTTGTTGTTTTGGACCTCCCAAGATGAATTCTCTAAATATTTCTATCATTTTTGTACACACTCCTTTGGGGGTTGCCATTGTTAAAAGGGGATAAATAGGAATTGCTTGAAAATTTTATTTAAGAAGAACAAGTCTACCTGCTATATTCAACGATCGGAATGCCCAGTTTGCCAGTCTGCCCTTGAGTTTCTCCATAGTTTGCTGCGAGTTTGATGTCCTTAGAGGGTGTAAAGCTAATTGATTTCCCACGTATCTTGTAGGTAATTCTCTGGATTGGAATCCCAAATTTCTGGTCAAGTGGCCTTTGACTGCTTCTGGAGTGTTGAAGAGTTAAGTACATGATTTCTCCTTGTTAATGTCCATGCCTAAAGCTTCCATGAAGAGGTCCAAAAATCCATTTTACCCTATTGACTTTTCTTAATGAAACAACACAAAAAAGAATAATGTCATCAATGAACTACTCATTAGTAATAGGTAGGTTATTTCCCCATGGCCTCAGTCCTTTGATTTTTCCTTCCGTGAGTTCTTTTTTGAGATATCATCCCAGACCTTCTACTACAATTATGAACAAGAATGGCGATAAAGGATCTCCATGTTGCAATCCTCTCGAAGCATTGAACGTTAAGGTTGGGGACCCATTTAAGTGGATGGAGAAATTGGGGGTTGATATCATCTCATAAATCTAATTCACCCATCTATTGCAAAATACAAATGGCGTTAATATTGTTTTAAGGTAATACCAATTTAGACGATCGTAGGCCTTAGAAAGATCAAATTCAACCATCATTCCCATTTCCTTATTTTGTTTTAGGGAATGAATCACTTCCTGATATACCACAATAACATATAGAATTTGTCTCCCTTCCACAAACCCATTTTGTTCCAGAGAGATTATACTAGAAAGAATTGGTTTAAGCCTTTTGGCCATTAAGGTAGAAATAATTTGATAAATTACATTACACATAGCAATACGACGAAATTCTTGGGTTGTTTCCGAGTGTGCATATTTAGGAATAAGAGAGAGAAGAGCTGAGTTTAGACTAGGCCATACCTTCTGGTGTCTTCGTGATTCCTCTACCACCTTGAGGATATCTTTCCCTAGGAAGTACCAGCCTGCTTGGTAAAATTTCACTGTAAATCCATCTAGGCCTCGGGCTTTGTTTTTTTCATCCCTTCCACTATTTCTTCTACTTCCTCTAGAGTTGCTACCATCATCAGGGCTAGGTTTTGGTCTCTCATGATCATTCTTGGAATTTCATTGCATATTCTTCCTATAACTTCTTCTCTGTCCTCTTGAGGTTCTATAAGGATTTCTTCGAAGTGTCTCACTAGAGTCTGTTCCATTGCTTCGTGCTGAGTTATGCACTTGCCTTCCTTATTTTTAATGGAGAAAATTCTATTTCTTTGTCTATGCTCGATCATGGCTTGGTGGAAGAACTTTGTATTTTTTTCTCCCACACGAAGCCATTTTATACGAGACTTTTGCTTCCATAATATTTCTTCATGTTTTCTCCGTTCTTCAAGTTGACTTATCATTATCCCTTCTTCTCTGATCCTCTCCTCACTTCTACCTTCAGATATAATTTCTTGTTGCAGCATTCTCATTTTGTCCTCTAAACGTTGTTGCTCCATGAATATGTTCCTAAATTCCTATTTATTGCATTTTTTATCTTTTCTCTGATCTCTTTTAGTTTTATATGTAGGTTCTGCATCTTACTTCATCCTCTTTGTTGGCTTTGGGTCCAGCATTCCTCCACCTTTGGCATAAATTGTTGATTGCTAAGCCAGAATGCTTCGAACATGAAGGGGCATATTTTAGGGCTCGAATTGATGTCAATTTCAAGTCTCATAGGCCAATAATCTGAGCTTATTGCGGGGAGGATCATTGATTCTAAAAATATATCCTTGTTTATGATTTTCTCTGATATTAAAAATCTGTCCAGTCTCGATGCAATTTGATTTTTCCCCCTCTTCTGTTGTTCCAAGTATGCAGCCCATTTATAGTGGTGATATCTACTAGTCTTTGTTCCATTATCATCTCACTAAAGGCTTCCATATCTTGGTCTGATCTTATTAATCCTCCTGATTTTCCCACAGAGTTTGTAATCATATTAAAGTCTCCCTGTGCTATCCATGCCATCTCCAGGAGCAGCCTTCGAATACTTTCCATATTTTGGAGAAAGCCTTTGTGCTCGATTGGTAAATGCGGTCAATATACACTTGTAAGGATTATCCATTCTTACAAACCTATCAATCTAAAAATTCTTGAAAGGATTCGAGGGAGGCTAACCTAATTTTCAAATTGAACTTCCTTAGGATTGCATAGGATTGCTAGCCCTCCTGTCGTGCCTATCTCATCCTGACCCATAACCTCATAATGCGCATTAAATTTCCTCATAATTTCTTCCAAATTCTGAGTAATAATATTGGTTTCTTGGATTATCATTATATTAGATTTATCTTTTTTCAACCTATCACTCAAATATCTCTAATTTCCTTTGTTGTTGAGACCCCTGATATTCCAACTTGTAATTATCATTTTAATATTTTTGTTGGTTGTTGAAATACCTCTGAGAGAGGTATAACTATGCCTAAATTAACGAACATCTCCCCTACCACTTGAATGGTTTCACTCATTGGTCGCCGACCTCTTTTCCTTCCTCCTTTTCTAGTATTGCCCATTCCAATACCTTGAGACCCTTCTGTTCCTGTCTGCTCTGGTTGATTTCCCAAAAATGCTCCTACCTTGTCCTTGTATTTTTGGAACATCTGTTTATATAGTTGCTTCTATTCTTCTGGTAAAAATATGTCATCTAGGTTTCTCCATCCTGTAACAGTCCTTTCATTATCTGCTCCTCGTTAGTTCCTCTATCTTTTTGAAGGTCAACCTCCATCTGGGTTTGTTCGTTGAGTAGATATGTGTTCACCTCTTCCCTCCCTTGTTCCATATTTGCGTGAGCTAGACCTTGTTCTTTTGTTTCTTTCAGTATCTCCATGGTTTCCTCATCACTTTCTTCCTTTTCCATTTCTTCTTCCTCATCTCGGAGAGCCTTAAACTTGTTTTGATTCTCTAGTGGTGCTATTTTGACTGGCGCTTGCTTCCTGGGCGTTCCTTTTATCAGTTTTATTCTTATCAACACTTCTTTGAAACCCTCTTCCAGCCCTTCTGTTGCCTCTATTGACTTCTCTTCTTCAACTCTCTTCTTTGTTGATTCCTCTGCAGCATTTAATGGGCATCGCCTACAACTAAATGGGATGTGTTCGTAATCCACAGGTTGCCGCCATACCTCATCATGGTATTCTAGTTCAATAAACTCTCGTAGCAGCTCTGTTATATTCATATATACGCATATCCTTCTGTACGATGTGTATCTTCCTCTTTTGGTAGTCTTTGCTACTTTGACAAATGTTCCAATTGTGTTCCCTATTCCTTCTAGGATCTCAGGGTACCAAAACTCCATTGGTAATCCGAACAGTCTCATCCAAATGGGGGCTGCTAGTATTTTTTCCTTGTCTGGATTATAACAATCCTTCCAATGGCACATGAATAAGCCAACATTGGTCATGAAATATGGTCCTCCCTCAAAGGCTATTTCCTTGTCATCCAGGTTAGAGAATATAATTGTAAAAAAACCCTTTGCCCCCAATTTCAAGTGTATATGCCCCTTAGGTTTCAACCTCTGTTGAATCCATCTGGACAGATCACTTTTAGATGGAAAAAACACTACAAACTTACAAATTAAACCATGATCTCTCATATAACTCCTATATTATTCAAGTTTGTTATCTCGGATTACGAACCTGGGTTTTTTGAGTGCTCTTGGGAGACATTTTCCATTTAGTCCTTCTTGCCATCGAGCTCCCAATACTGGAGGATCTCTGTTGTTTTTCCTTTAGCCGCCCTGCATTCTCCTTCTGCTTGACTCCCCTGCTGTTATGTTTTTGTAAGAGGGGATCTCTCCCGTGCCCTCTTCGATTGCCATTTCACCGTCAGCTCCCTCCGGTTTTTATTCCTTCCATTCGCTCTTTTCTATAGTCCCTGGTGTGATCAATCACCAGAGGAGCGCATCCCCTGCCCTACTCTTTAGTACCCTTCTGTCCGTTGCCGCTCCGTTTCAAGCCCTAGTTTCCAAGAAACCCTCGCCTTCCTCTCTTCTCCATCCTGGCAATCAACCTCCACTTGAGATAAAATTAACTTAATATTAAACCATACCTAAATTATTCAAAAAATTATATATTAATATAAATATATATGTTTATATATATAGCTAAATATACCATAAGTATCCTATAGGTCCAAGTTAGTATATTAAGGTTATGTTATAATATCCTTATCATATATTATTATTATTATTATATATTATTACTAATTATATATATAATATAGCTAGCTATATCGTATGATATATTATAGTTTATACTATGCATATACCAATATATCTTAAAAGCTAGGGTAATATTACAATATATTATACTACATATATCTATCATATACCTATATTATACTATATACCTTATATATATTACTATATGAAAATAATATTAGTATATTAATATATGAGGGATATCATATAGTATACTATACGTTAATTATATGCATATATGGTATCATAACAACAATCTTATCTTGTTTGAAGAATGGTATTACCATTATTTTTAAAACCTTTTTTAAAAGTAAAAATTACTTTTGGCTTGTCCAAAAATCATGTTAGCATGTTGTTGATAATGGAACGTAGAGTTGTTAAGTAATTTTTTTAATAACGTAAAGTTAAATTTCAGTCTCATAATGGTATGAATTTCAGTTTTATAATGGTATGATTGTTGAAGTTACATGTAAATAATCTATATTTTAATTAATAAATTAAAAAACAATTGTAGTATGTACATATTTATATATAACTATGTCTAAACTTTATAGACTTATTGAAATATAATACATCTAAGTATATAATAGATTTAAGTATTCACTTAGTAGTATATTTATTTAATTAATTAGGTAGTAAATTTTAAATTTGACTTTTTTAATTATAGACGAGGGTAGTTCATAGAAAATATTGTGTAAATATTATATTTAGTTAAATATTTAAGAGATTAATAAAAATTAATTTTTAAAAGATGAAATTGATTTTTCTGATAGAGATTCGGAGGTCTGAGAGGAGCTAGGGTTCAACAAAGGAAGCGACAGAGGTAAATAGATAACCATGGAAGCGCAGGGAGAAGGGAGCTCCACTCCCTCCTATAGTAAGGTGGTTTTAAGCAGAGGTAGAGAAGGGAATAAGAGCAAGCCTCCACACTCCTTGGAGGACAAGACAAAAATTATTGAAGCCATGAAGGAGGAGGGTTGTAAAACGCATGTAGAGGATGGGACCCATGAGGAAGACCGATAGGAGTGGAATGCAGAAGACAAAGACGAGAGAGTAGAGAATAGAACTAAGATGGGTCCCTGTAAGACAAAGTCCAGCAATAAGCTGCGCGTAATACTGAATGATCCAACATTGCAAGAGCACATGGAACACATGACAAACTAGGCTATAATATGCAAGTTTATGGGAATTTGACCAAAGAAGAAAGCATTATACTCTTGGATAAAGTACAACTGGAAACTAAAATGGGAGCTAAATATACATCTAGGATCCAAAGGTTTTTTTATAGTGGTGTTTACAGACTTGGAGGATAGAGATAGGATTTTTGAAGGAGGACCATACTTCTATGTGGCTACAGGTCTCTATATGCATTCGTGGATGATGAACCTTTTGCTGGAGCAAGAAACCTTCAAATTAGTTTTGGTATGGATTAGACTCTACTCCTTACCTTTGGATTCCAGAATCTTTAAAAGCTATAGGCAACAAATTAGGTCACTTTTTAAAGATTTCAGAGGCAACGCTATGAGGAAAGTATACCTCCTATGCATGCATATGTGTCCATATGGACTTATTAGGAGCTCTTCCGGATGAGGTCATTCTAGAAGTCTATGATGATGAATGGGTTCAGGAAGTTGACTATAAGCACATGCCTTATCGATGTCGCAAATGTCATGAGCATGGCCACCTATTTAGGGATTGCCCTCTTAATAAGAAGGTGGAATACCAAAACATCAACAAAGGGCAAGACCCAACAGGTTTTATTAAAGTGGGAGAAAAAGGGAAAGGAGGGGGAAGAAAAATACAGAAGAATTCTAATGACGACAGAACAAGAAGTCACAATAGTTTTTAGATCTTAGAAGAAAGAGAAAAAGATGAAGGAACTCCAAAGAAAATAGAAAATAAGGCAGCAAGGGGGAAAGCAAAAGAGACAAGGATGGAGTTCACTCAGGAAAAGAAAGAACACACAAGAGACCCATTGAGTAACATGGAAGTAGAAAAACACCAGCATATGACTCAAAGTGAAAGGGACATAGAGGACCAAGATTTACACAAGATCCTCGACATGGAGAACCTGGAGCTAGAAAAGTTTCTAGATCAAGGAGGCAACCAAGGAATAAACTCCATACCAGAGGAGGAAGTTGAAAAAATACAATAAATATTCCTTAACAAGTCACACAAAAAATGTGTAGGAGTCAAAAGAGGACATGAAAACCAAGGTAACAAAGGGATTCCTTCAATGTGGTTAATAACAGGAAAATTGGCTAAAAACCTAGGAAGGAGAAGAGGAAGAAAGAGACAGAAAGAATTGTTGCTTGAATGTGGCAAACTCATGATTGACTCAAGTAGGATGAAAGATCTATCTAGTTACCCCTTCACTACCCCCCCCAATGAAGATCACAACCTCGAACGTTAGAGGACTAGGGAGTAGGAGAAAATAGAGAAATCTAAGCAATAGAATGAGAGAGGAAAAATGAGACATAGTGTTCATTGAGGAAACAAAATGTTCAGTTGAGAAGGTCAGACAAAAACATAGCAAATGGTTAAATAGATATGAATATATTGAGGTCAAGGCAAATAACTCTGCTGGTGGCATTCTTACTTTTTGGGATCCTCAAAATTTTGGATTGCATGATGTAGATGCGTCCAGAAACCACCTTTCTTTGATTATCCAACTTTTGGGTGACAGGAAATGCTACATGATCACGAATGTCTATGGCCCTCAACCACTGTAAGATAAATTTCGGCTCCTCACTTCTTTGGAAGAAATGAAATAGTGATACCCTGCTTTACCCTTAATTCTAGGGGGATATTTTAACATCATAAAATCTCTCACGAAAAAAAAGGGTGAACTAGAATACTTGGAAGGGATTCAATTGCCTTCTAGAACTTCCTCACCAATATGAAGCTGGTCGATATGGGCATTGGCAATGGGATTTTCACATGGAATAACAAAAGAAGGGGCTCTACCCAAGTAGCCTCAAAATTAGATAGATTTATCATCTCAGAGGAACTTCTACTCATTGGGAGGAGCCTAACAGCGTTCATCCTACCTTTTGGTGGTTCTAACCACTAGCCCATCCAATTGCAGACTTCTCTAATCAGTAAACCGAGGAACAACCCCTTCAGTTTTGAGAATGTATCGCTCACATAGTTAGATTTCCTCACAAACATAGTGAAATAGTAGAAAGAAGAGCTTCACCTACAAGGTACAAAGATGTTCCTTCTACATCACAGGCTCAAACACATTAAAGGCAAAATCAAAGAGTGGAATAAAAATGAATTTGGAAACATCTTCAAAGCTAAAAGAGAAGTGGAAGGGAAACTAAAGGAAATAAACCAAATTCTCATCATAAAAGGATACTGAGAGGAAAGGAAAAAGATTGGAGACTCACTTTAGCATGAATGGGAGAACAGATGTCTACAAGACGAAATATTCTAGAGATAGAAATTCAGAGTCCAATGGATTAAGGAAGGGGAGAGAAAAACTAAATTCTTGCACAAATCCACCATTGCACATAGAAGCATCAACATCGAACAAAGAAAAATACTCATGCAGAGATTGAAGAGGTTCTGGTCCAGCATTTTTAGGAAATTTCGAAGGAAACCACAGTAGATAGATCACAGTTTACGAGAAGATTTACTCAGTATATTCGTAAACTAGTCTTCAGGTAAGACTATCACAATCTCAACAGACTAGTAACAGGGAAGAAACTTGAGGAAGTCATCAAAGAGATACATAATGGGACAGCTTGAGGCCCAGATGGCTTCAATGTGGATTTTTTTCAAAACATGCTGGAGGGTTGTAAAGAATGATCTATTGGTGGTAGTGGAAGACTTCCGAAGATCGAAATCTGTCTTGAAGGCGATCGATGAATCTTTAGTAGCCATAATCCCCGAACATGAAAGGGCCAAATCTTGAGACAAATTCATACCTATACCATTATGCAATGTGGTGTACAAAATTATATCCAAAGTAATTGCCAACCGAATCAAACCCCTCCTCCCAACCCTAGTGTAGAGGAGAAAACATGTTATGCGGAAGGGAGACGAATTCTCGATAACATAATTCAAGCCCATGAAGTTGTTCATTAACTCAACAACAATAAGTAGGCAGGGTTGATAATTCAGCTCAGCAGAGCGAAAGATTATGATAGACTTAGCTTAAGTTACATAAGAGAGGTGTTAAAAGCCTATGTCTTTGACTACAATTAGACTAGGTGGGTCATGGCTCTTGTAACCACTGCGAGCTATTCTATTCTTCTCAATGGCTCTCGTTCCAGAACCTTCAAGCCTACAAGGGGTCTCAGGCAAGGTGATCCTCTTTCCCATTTCCTTTTTATACTAATGATGGAAGGGTTAGGTAGCGCAATCAAAGCTATCAAGGAGGAAGGAAGCATTCAAGAACTGAGACCCACTCCAGATGGAGACACAGTGGCACATCAGCAATTTTTGGATGATACTATGCTTCAAGGCATACCTACAGTCAAAGAAACCAAAGCATTCAAGAAAATTTTGCATGAGTTCTCAATGGCCGCGGGCACTGAGGTAAGTCTTCCCAATTCAAAAATATTCTTTTTCAATACTCATATTTCTATTCAGAGAATCCTATCGAGAATTTTAGGCTTTCAAAGAGATTCGTTACCCTCAAAGTATCTAGAAGTTCTCCTCACTGACAAATTGTTGCACAAACAAATCTAGGATCCTGTTTTGAATAAATTGAAATAAAAAATTAGCAAGTGGACAAACATAGCTGTAAATTTAGTAGGGAGGCTAATTCTCACTAAGGTAATACTCCAAATCGTACCTATTTTTATGCTATCTGCCATTCTGGTACTAACTAGAGTCATGAACCAAATTAGAAACATTCAAAGATTTTTTCTCTGGGGAGAAGGTGAAGAGAAGAAGAAATGGTCTTTGATGGCTTGGGATAGGATATGAAAACCTAAATCCCATGGTCGTTTTAGTCTACATGACCTAGAAATTATAAACAGAGTTCTTGGTGCTAAATTTTGGTGGAGATGGCTAAGGGAAATACGAGCCCCCTGGGCTAAACTATGGAAAAAAAAGTATGCAGTGAATTGGGAGGAAATAAACCTTATAAGAATGACAGGACAAGTGAAAGGTTCACAATTATGGAATAAGGCCTAGGAGAACAAAGCCTTAGTTCAAAAAAATAGTTTCTGGGAGATCACAAGTGGAAAATGGGCCAGATTCTTGGAGGACAATTGGTAGCAGGAAGGCAATGTCAGTAATGAGTAATTAGCAAGTATCGAGGCAGATACCATAAACAAAGGATTAATTAGGGTGAGTGACTATTGGGATCAGTGAGGGAACAATGGCAAATGGAGAATATGGAAACTTCCAGTTTACAATGAGATGAACATGCTAAAAATTCAAGCTAAAGCCCTTGAAGATATTCTGGACAAAAGGAAGATTCTAACCGCAAATTTAGATGATCAATTAAGATGGGGAAGTGATAAGGCAGGTATCTTCGACCTTAAATAAACCAAAAGAATAACTGCAGGGCTTAACTTCCCAAGCAGTGACAAGACCTAGAAAAGCCTTCAGACTAACCCTCATTGGATGAAGAGCAAACTATTAAGTGGCTGGTTCAACAAGGCAAGATTCTCACTTGGGAAAATCTAATAAAGAGACGCTTCATTGGCCCCTCTATATGTCACCTATGCAGACAACATGAAGAAACCTCAAATCATCTCCTCAATCTATGCTTCTTCACTGCCACATTATCGAACTAGGCTAGATATGTCTTTCAGGAGACACACAGGCAGGAAAATGATATCATAGCTACCCTAAAGAATTTGAGACAAGATTTCTCGAGTAATGAGACAATAAACGAAGATTGGGCTTTGACTCCAGGGTTCATAATCTGGAATGTATGGAAGGAGCGCAACAACAAGATTTTCAAAGACAAAACACGCCTGATGAACAACATCATCAAGCTAATTCTTAAGCAACTCAATGAAATAGTCAACACCCTTGGGATTTTCTTTGTAGATAAAACCATAGGTCACAGAAGGGAAAGCATCCTAGAAGAGTTGGAGCTTCAGGCACATCTCCCTCAAAGCCCTTTGTAGATCAACAAGCATACCTCAAAAGGAGAGGCTTTCAACACCCCCCTTCTCGAGGTTTCTTAAAATTTAACATAGATGGAGCCTCTAAAGGAAATCCTGGAGATGCTGGGTATGGAGGAGTCATGAGAGATGAGAAGGGCAACATAGATGTAATTTTCTATAGTTATCTTAGAAATTCTACCAACAATATGGCTGAACTCATGGCAATGGAACTATGCTTGGAAATACTAATCAAGTACAACATGCATAATGTCATCATTGAGGCTGATTCAGAATTAGTCATTAATTTAGTCAAGTGGATAAGTGCAGGATCTACACCAGAGAAAATTTCAGGTGATTGGTGACTTCTGTAAGTCTATCAAAAAATTTAAGCACACCTAAGAATTCTAAGAACTCTCAGATTTGTGCATGTTCGCAGGGAAGCCAACAAAGTAACGGTCTGGCTAACCAATGAGGGGGTTAGAAGCAAACAAACTGAAATGTGTTATAGATGGGAGGAGGTAACAGATAATAGGCTGTGAGAAGAACGCTCATCTTGGGCTCTCATAGACAGACAACAAAATCAAAACAGACCAAGAGATAATGTTTTACCTTTTTTCAATGAGGAATAAGAACACAGTAGAAAGTTTTAAAAAGGAGGAGCACTTTAGGACCTCTCAGAAAGTCAGAAAAGTCTACATTAGATCAAGAACTACAGGGAGGAAAATCTTGGAGGAGATGTGTCACAAAGAAAAATGTTAACAAGAAATAAAATGATACCGAGAAGATCGACATACGGATTCCACGCAAGAGGTGACCCTTCCAGGCATGTCTTCCTCGACCAGTGGAGCGGGGGCAAAGGAAAAAGAAAACCGCAGTCTAGAACTACTTGGGATAAACCACCCTTATTGGGAACCTTATAACCTGGAAGCAGTCTTCCTAAAAGTCAGGTGATGCCACTTAGTGATGAACGCATGGCGGGGGAAGGAGAGAGCTTACCACCCTCATCTCACAGTATTCCTAGAGCTTATGTGCTATGGGACTTTGATTTTGGTAGTTGGATTAGAAGGGGGCATATATATGGCCACAGTTTGTCACGCAAGTTTGTGGGTCGGGATGCTCAAAACCACTTACAATTTACCACTCTTATCAGGACCCCTTAAACCCAAAAGCAAATTGTTGAAAAAGTTGGTGATCCCACTCAGCGAGCAACACGTGGTGGGGGAGGGTGAGAGAATATGGCCCTCATCATGCGGTATTCCTCAAGCTATTAAGTCTATGTGATATGGATATTAGTTGTCAGATCAAAAGGGGAAGATTGACACATATAGTTGGTCGAACTGTTTAATGGGTGTTCTGTGGGCTACTGTTCCACGTGATACAGTGTTAAATCATTAGATTAAAAGGAGACAGATCAATGGATGCGGACAAGCGTTCGGACTAAAGGGTCCATGACTTTTCTTGTGGGTCGATGGCAGTTTAGACTTTGGTTTTTGTTTTCTTAACTGCGTCTTTTTGCTGTGGACACTTTGGGTGTTTTCTTTGGGGGTTTCCTCCTCTTCCCTTTGTGCGGTTTAGCACCTCTAAGCACTTGTTGTAAACTTTGTACATTATTTTCTTTCGTAAGTCAATAGAATGTTCGTCTCTTGCTTCACCAAAAAAAACGAATGAATTTTTAAAAGACTTATCGCAAATAATAGGTAATAATTTAATATGTTGATATAAAACGTTATTATCTATAATAATTATATGGGATAATAATCGAAAAGGAATTGGATGTAATTTTACATAATTTGAAATTAAATGGTATTTGTCATTTAATTGTAACAAAATTGGTTACTATATTATTATTATATTATTAATATATATAGATTACATTAGTCTAAGATAGAATAAGAGAATCAAATTTATATGTGGCTTATCAATCGAATTTTTCTAGGAATAGGTATACGGTATGGTAAAAAGGTATTGCTAGGTTTGTACCGTATTGATGTGCATAATTAGAAACATATATAAGATGAATTAATGGTGATTATTGAAATTTTGAATAACTATTTGGGTCAATCTCACTTGAGGACATTACCAAAAATTGAAAACTCTATATATGATACGAAGCAAGGGAAGGAAGCAAAGGAACTTAAAATCAAAGTAAGGAATTAACGTGATTTTGTTCAGGAGCATTGCCGAGTACATGATAACCATCAAAATGTATCATATATGTTAGACAATATACATTTAGGGGCTTGACCATGCATATGAAGAAAAAGCTATTCAATATGAAGTAGTGTAAAATCATGTACAACCATTCCATTATTAGTGCTAAAAATATATCATATATATTAATATATTCCAATTATTGATATTAACTAATAAGTACTAAGGTATAAACTATATTATATCAATAATATATATATATTATTATATATATATATATATATATATATAGAATATATATATAATAGTTAGTGAATGGTTTTTGAATGGTTTATGGTGGTTAGTTTTTCTGGTAGTTTCATATGGGAGTGTTACACATGTTGATGGTAAGAGAAGGACGTGGAGTTGTTTCGATTCACGATGAGAATTGTGATCGATCTTGTTGCACTACTATATTTTCTAAGCTAATAGAAGACATGGACAATGGAGTTAACACCTTACACGATTTTAAATTTGTTTTCTTATTGGCTATGAGGCTAGAGAAATATCATGGTGAGATGAAATTGACTAGTCTTGAGTATGGTGTTATACCTTTCTTAGAAGGCAAATTAGTTATTATGTCTTTCATCATATAATAATTGTTTAAGTTGATATAAGAGTTGAAGGCCAAGGATTTGAGTAAAGAAACTCTAGGATGGACAAATATATATAGAAAATGATATAACCAATATAAATATACCTTATATTATATATTATTAGTACTAAGCATGTATACTATATGTAGATATAATGTACATTATTATTATAGGATATAGATATATAATAGTATTAGATATATATCAATATATTATCATATATATATGAACATATATTACTATAATATATATAATATATGATAACTAATTATATAAGTACTATATCCTATAAATAATATAGATATATGTATATAGTATTATTGCTAGTTAAAATTCTTAGAAGGATATTATATCTTAATAATATATGCATATATGGTATTATGAGTGCCTAATATATTATTATCTATATATATTACCATATAATATAATATAATATTATTATTAACTAATAATGATACTCCTATAATATATTAATATATGGATAGAGAATTTAATATATGTATATATATTAATGGAGATGTATTTCTCTTACTCAACTAACTAGGAGGATGTGTGTTGGTGCTGAACAATGATTATTAGATAGCATTTTAGTATTTTATTTTGTAATTTGAATTTCAAAATTAGTAATAGTTATAATTTTTATATTTTAATTTACTATTCATGTTTATGGTGAATTATTAAAAAATTCAAAAAAAAAAAATATAAAAATTAGTTATTGCATTTCGTATCCTAGCTTGGACTTCCCTAAAAATTTGTAGTGCGCCCTAGCCTTCTCAAAAGCTATTGCCCCTACCCCTCCCCACTATATATATATATATATAAACTTACTGGTAGGTAAAGCTCTGGACATCGTCCTCCCCCAACTTGACTACTCTCTTATGACCACCCATAGCTAGTTTTCTGACACTTTGAGGACGTTAAATCCATTTTTTAATTTAAAAATAAATCTAAAAAATATAAGCCCAAAAAAACTTCTTGTGAATAAGAAACTCGCTTTGAAAATCTAAAGGTGAAACTTAAAGAAGTCATGCCATGCCATTCTTTAAAGCCAAAACTTCGAATAGTTACATTGCCATTTTTGGCATCAAATCTGAACCTTTAAAACTACTTCCGGATGAGAAAACGGAAACTTAGAAAAGTTACAGCGTCATTTGTTACAACAAATATATACCCCAAAAAATCACTTACTGAAGTTACACCATGCCATTTTTTAAAGCCTAAACTTAGAGAACTTACACCACCAGTTTTTATGGCTCTTTCTAAGTTTCCTTAGGCATCAATATTTTAATAATCCAAAGCAACTGTTAATAAATGTAATTTACAAATGAAGCCAAAATTAGTGTTATGGTAAACATGGTAATGTAATATCTATATTTAGAACAAGTGGAGTGCCCCTCAAAAGGTAGGTGCCTAACTAAAGACGGAAAACTGGAAATTGATTAATGTTAATCCCAACTGGCCAATATTTGAACTTTGGCTTGTGAGTGACAAAAGCACTTTGCCATTGGGAGTCAAGTTAGTCCAAGTTCAAGGGGAGGATATGCTGCTACAATATTGTGGGTGAGGTATATTAGTTAGGTATGTATAATATATATATACTCTTATGCTAATGCAGTATAGGACCTATAGTGTATATATATATATATAATATTAGGTTTATATATTATATCAAGCAAACAATGTTTTTTACTAAGTTCTTAATTAATTACTTGAGATGATAAATAAATCATTTATTTATTCATTATTTAGAAATAAAAGTTTAAATACTTTTTCCCTCCTTAACAAATATAATAAAATATTCAAGGTGGTTATTCCAAGAATGGGATCAATAATATTTTATTATTTCTCATCACTCGAGGATAACTCAATATTTTGTTATAAATAGAAGGTTTTTCCATTCGTTATTCACTTTTGATTATTTTCATTGTTGCACTCATTGTCGTAAATATAATTATTTTGATTGTCGCACACCATATTTTTTTTGGGTTTACACATTATAGAGGAGAGATACTCTACATAAGCTCAAGGAATTTGAGGATAGAAAAGAACCCATCCCATAGAGGGGGACCCATAACATTTATGTGTTCCCTTCACAAGTGCCATAATAAAATTATTATTTATGTATCTGGTTTCCATTAGATGATTGGAGTTATTACTCTTCCCTTTTTCTATTTAACTATGATTGTGGCATAGATCCATACTTTGGCAAGTTTTGTTTCTATGACTTGCCACAGATCTACAAAGTTTAGCAGCCATTTATATTGTCGAGATTGTTTTTCATCCACAATCTTAAGTCAGTTGTTTTCATACATATTTAAGAAGAAAACACTACAACAACCTCAACAGGATTTAGGATCCAATTATGGTGATGAAACTAAAATTACATCCATGGGTATGAAGGGAAAAGAATCCATTTGAAGCACTAGTACCTCAAATTCACATAATGAAACTCCAAATGAAAAGAATAAGATAGGCCTTTCTCACATAAGGGTGATCACAAAACATAGAAAAATTGATACACTTTTCCGGAGTGGCTCTCAAGCCAATATTATGTCTGAAAACATTTTCAAAAGTTTAAACATGGAAACCATTCCACATCAAAAACCATATCCACTTGGATGCGTATGTGACTCTACACAATTATAATCGTATGTGTCTCGTATCTCTATGATATAAAAGCTATCTTACACATAGAGGAAAACATATACCATTTTTTCAAGGATATAGTTGAATATATTGTGAGAGATCATACAAAGAAACTAGTCCTTTCACCTATTAATGTGGAGCAAATGAAAAGGCTAGTGGATAATGATGCTTTTCAAGGTGGTGATTCAAGTTTGGAATATGAATTGGTTAATTTACTTAAACAATATGATGATATGTTTGAGGAACCAAAACGATTGCCTCCCAAGAGAGGAATCCAACATAAGATACAATTACAACAAGATAGTCCTCTTCCTAACATTGGCATGTACAGGATGTCACTCATGGAAAGTACAGAAACTAAAGGAAAATTCAATAGTTGTTGGATAAAAAGATCATCAAGTTACCTTATTCACCATGTGCTTTGCATATTTTTTTGGTAACAGAGAAGAATGGAACATGGTGCATGTGTGTGGAATTCCATGCATTGAATAAGATTACAACAAATAACTGCTACCCACTTCATATAATAGATGATTTACTTGATCAATTGAAATATACAAATTATTTTACTAATTTGGACTCAAGGATGGGCTGTCATAAAATTATAATTGCAGAAGGAGACATTTGGAAGACAAAATTCAAAACAATACAAGGTTTGTTTCAATGAATAGTTGTGCATTTTGGTTTCTGTAATGCTCTTGCTACCTTCATATGTTTGATGAATGATGTTTTGAGGCCATTTCTTAATGATTTTTTCATAGTGTACTTAGATGACATCTTAGTTTTCAGTAAATATTGTGATGAACATGTCATGCATGTGAGAACAATACCTCATGTCTTAAATAAAGAACAATTGTATCTAAATATGTCAAAGTGCGATTTTGGAGAAACTTCTTTAGTTTACTTGGGTCATACTATTGGAGGAGGTGAGTTGAAAATAGAGACCTCCAAGGTTGATTTCATTTTGAATTGGCTAAGGCCCATGATAGTTAATGAGGTAAGAATTTTTTTGGGGTAGCCCAATCTTGGAGGAAATCGATTGCTAATGTTTCTTCTATAGTAGCGCCCTTGCATGCATTGACAAGTGCAAAAAATGTTTTTTAGTGCAGAGGCAAACAAAAAAGGTCCATTGAAGCATTGAAACGAAAGATCAGTTCATTTCAAGTACTTTCACTTCCAAACTTGAGATAGTTATTGCAGATTTAGACTAATGCTAGTGACTATGCCATGGGTGTTGTCTTCATGAAACATGGTAAGACTATCTAGTTTCATTCAAAAAACTCCAATTGTGTAGTGATTAATTATCCTACATATGACAAGGAATTGTATGCATTAGTGCAAACTGTGAAAAAGGGAAAAATTGCTTGATGGGTAAGGAAACAGTCATTCACACTCATCATCAACCATTTTGATACTTCAAATCTTAATCAAAGTTGCAATAATCAAGGCACTTTTGATGGATGGGTTTTCTTCAACAATTCCACTTGGTAATAAGGTATAAGAAAGGTATCTACAATAAATTTGTTGATATGTTTTCTAGGCCTATTATTAGTCGACTACTTCACTCAAGAATAATTATGTTTTGCATGAAAGATTTATTGAGCAATATGCATTACACAATGACTTTCCAAATATTTATGCAAGCTTGACTATACGTAACCAAGTAGATGAATTGGATTATCATTTGCATTATAACTTGTTTTACCATCTTGGTAAGATTTGTATTTCACATGGAGAATGAGTGAAAATCATAAGAAAGGCACACACTTCCATATTACTGGTCATTTCAATGTAAGTAGGATGATGGTACATCTGCATAGGTGTTGTTATTGTCCTCATATGCTTGAAAGTGTGTCACATTTTATTAAAGGATATTCATTATTTTTAGTGAGTAAGCCTAGCAATACGAAGTTAGGATTATACACACCTTTTTCGGTTCCTCCTCGACCATGGGACTGTGGACCTATGGAGTTTGTAGGAGGTCTCACATTGTCAGAAAGAGGTCATGATTATTTGTACATTGTTGTCAATAGGTTCAAAAAAATGTGTATTTTGATGCCATGTAAAAAGCAAGCTAAAATTGAACAAACTACTTAGTTATTCTTTCAGAATGTATGGCTTCATTTTGGATTCCCTCCATCCATTGTCAGAGATCAAGATTCTAGCGTTGTTGGGTATTTTTGGTCAATTTTATGGGGATTCATGGACAACAGACTAAAAAATATTACAACTTTTCGTCCACAAATAGATGGTTAAACATAGGTGGTGAATAAGAAAATGATATATCTTCTTCATGTGTATTAAGGAAAGAATCCTAGGTTACGGGATGAAAGTTGTCACTATATTCAACATGCTTGAAATAGAGCCAAGCACTTTTCAACTCAAACATCACCATTTGAGGCATGTTTGGGATACCTGCCTAAGACTCCTTTAGATTTTATTTTTGGGAAAGATGTTGTTATTGATGGTCAAAGTGACATAGGGAAAGAAATAAAGTTCATTAAACAAATCCATTTGGTACACTAAAGAGTTTAGGAACAACTTGGAAAGAGCCAAGGCAACTACAAAGGAAGGCATGAAAATTAAATATGGTCTATTAATAATTTTGGAGAGGATTGGTAACAATTCCTTCACGTTTGATTTTCCTGCATATATACAAATATATGTTGTTGTTAATGTTAATAAATTAAGGTTGTATGGGCCTCCTTTTCTTGAAGATCAAGGAGAAAATGACCAAATTCCTTCCATAGAGGATTTTTGTCCTGAACACCTTGCTAAACTATGGCAAGACACTGTTATTGATAGAAGAATAAGGTCTTCAAAATGAGGGAATGTTGATTACCTTTGAGTTAGGCTCAAGGTAACAAATCCTTCAAAGGCCAAATGGATAGAGATTGGAAAGCTGTGGGAATTGTACCCTCACCTACTAGACAATTGAAAGTAATATTTTTGGGCCCAAAAGGCTTCTAGTGGGAAGGAAAAACCAGGTCCTAAAAAAAATAGCTAAAAATTAAAAGTTGTTAGATTGGTATGGAACAAGGATGACTGCGTAGTTCTTGTCATATTGAATCTTGGGTAACTCATTCACAAGAAACGGACTCCGTATGAATCCAGAAACAAGTTCTCTTCACTTTCCTAAACATGTGAATGTTCAAAACAATGGATAGCCCAGTCACTAGTTCGTACTGATGACATGGCAGTGACTATGTGGTAATTTACATGGTCAATGGGGTCATAGGTGAATGGTATCATGCCAAATAGCACATTCTTATTGGTTGAATTTATGCAACTTTGTTTGGTTTTTAGGGTGGCCAACCGCATGCTCACATGTGGCCCAGCCAGAGGCCGTTGTTAGAAGATTATATATTACAAAGCAATGGAATAGATATAATATATTGAAAAAATATAAACAAAGAAAACACATAAAACTAAGAGAGACACAGATATATGTGGTTTGCACAATTTTGGCTGCATCCACAGAGAAACAAACCATAAAAAAACATAACTTCTACTATTGTATTTTAGCCTAATGAATGACCTAGATTGACTACGAATTTACAACATTTTACAAGGTAGTTTTACATGTATTTTTAGCTTCATAGGTGTTGCCTTAGATCCCTCGCCAGGACGGGATCTAAAGAATAATCTTCACGCCCACACTAGACACCCCTCATGGTGTGCATAAACGGATGACAATTCTGTCGTACCATGAAATGGTGCCCATTGTGGCGATACCTTGGAATAAAGGACAAAATCAGGCTCCACACCCAACGCATGCCACGTGGCATCCCAGGAGGGCACCAAAATCTTGGTTATAGTCTGAAAAGGGGCAGTGTGGGTTGAAACCATGACCTCCCAACACACACTAAATCCATTTACCAAAATGCCATGGGGAACTTCTTAACCACAATGGGCTTCAATTTCTACTTAAAATTTAATGTGACGTAGTTTGCGTGTAGGGTTAGCTAGTTAAAACACGACCACATGTGACCACTGCGGAGGTGAATTGGGAACCCAACCAGCAGGGTAAGGCCATTGGCTTTAGCTGCGAGCACATTGCCCCCCCACTCGGCCATAGTTTTCAAACGTAAGGTTGTAGAGGAAAAATTAATCCTCTAACAATTTGCGCTAGAATTTCACCAAAAGAATGCTCTCTTACCATGTTTTGTTGGCAAAATTATAGGATGATACCAAATTTTGGTGAATTTGGGTTACGATTAGGAAAATATTGGGAAAGGCCATAAATTCTTCAGGTTTTGACCAAATCAGGAGTAGAAAGAGGCTACACACACAATTTTAGGAATCCTTGATCAAGTGGAATAGGTTTGAGAGCATTTTGAGAATTGTAAACTGATGTATTCACCCTTTTGAGCGTAATAGAGAAGACCAAGCCATTGGAAGCTGGATGAATGAGACATAGCCTACAAGGGGTGACCTCCTTCATCATGTGTTGTTGTGGTATTTTCTATAGTGATGTTTATGTCTATCATTTGTTGTTCTTTAGTCATTTTTTTATGTTAATTTCCACATAAACATTACACAAAAACATTCAAAAACCGATGTTTAAACTTGCAAACAATCTCACGAATCATCAAGCATATTTAACATAATATGAAAAGGAATTTTAGCACTGAAAACCTAATCTTCTTAATGAGATCAATAGATAACTGATGAAGGCCACGGAGGACCATGAATTACATATGGTGGCAGTTCCACGGGATGGTTTCATATCAAGACTAGCCTGTTTTGATGAGCAAGGTCGAGAAGCATCAATTTTGCAAAGAATGTCAAGGATGATTTGAAGTGGTTACATTCTAAATGGAGGTAAAGTGACACCTCAGACATGTGGTGGTGAAAGAGATATGCCTGCAAGATTCTAGAGTCGATGCAAGTGCTAATGAAGACGAGTGAGACATAGATTCATTCATTGTTGTAATACCTATTTTCCATATTTTCTTCGTGTAAGAGTTAAGGGAGGGTGTTCGAAGTAATTCTTCCATGTCATGTCTGGTTGTCTTCATGAGTCCTTAGGCGTAAATCTAGAGGTATTTTTTTTCCTATGCACCAATTCTAACAATTAGCTAAATATGTCGTAGTCATTAATCTATATGCTCTAAATATGTACCCATTGAATTCAATAAGACATGAAGGGTAATTTGTTGTGTTATTTCTCTCTCTCATTTTTCTAATAAGACTCCTCTCCTTCCCCCATATAAATTCTTTCACGTGGTATCAGAGCAAGTTAAAAACTTTGTTAGTGTAAAAACAAGTGTTTCTACTGGAAATTAAAAGGTTGTTTTGAAGACATATTTTTGGAGCGTACTTACCAATAGTGAGAAAGTTTTTTTTACACTCAGAAATTAGAGAATCGAGCACAAGCCTGAATAATCCTCATACACCTCAGTTTAATGGGGAAAATGAATATTATTGGGTTATTACAATGAAGGTATGTTTTCCTCTCAAGGTATTTGGGAATTGGTGGATAATGGGTTCCAAGAACTAGCAGATGGAGGAGCATATAATGCCTTGTCACAAGAAAAAAGTGATTTGTTGAAGGAAATTAGGAATAAGGATTCAAAAGCCCTATTTAATGATTTTCAAGTAGTTCATGAATGTATTCTCCCAAGCATTGAAACAAAAACAAAGCCCAATAAATCATAGGACACCCTCCAGACACCCTAACAAGGCATCACAAAATTGAAGGCAGTAAACTACAATTGCGAAGGAGATATTTTGAGATAATTTATATGAAAGAGTTAAATAATGTAGACTCATTTTTTATGCATTTAATTGGACTAGTTATTTAAATAATGTCTCATTGTGAGGGACTTGAGAAAAGCATAATAGTTGAGAAAATTTTGAAATGGCTGCTAGCAAGATTTGATGCCATTGTTGTGGCCATAGAAGAGACAAAGGCTCGCTCATAGTTTTTAGTGGATGAGCTTCATGAATTATTGATTTCTAATTAACATATATTGAATAGAGAAACAAACTCCTCACTGGAGCATTCCTTCAAGACAAAAGTTTCATTTGGTCAAGGTAGAGGCAGAGGAATATCATATGCTAGAGGAAGATGGCCCACATAGAGGTGGAAGAAGCAACGCTTAAAACTCATGTTGAAGGGGAAGCAATCAAAATTCAAGTGAAGTCCCAAGCAATAATCAAGCAAAAGGTCATAGGTATGATAAATCTCATGTTCAATGTCATTATTGTAAGATGTATGGTCATTATGCAAATGAATGTAGAAAGAATAAACATGACATAAGTAACAAACCAAGTGTGAATTTCACAAAGGAAAATGATAACCAAGATAGCATATTTTGAGTTGGTAATGTAGCACAAGAAAAAAAAAGTGTTGTATGTTTTATAGATTGAGGGTGAAACAACAACATGACATGAAACATTGGAATGCATTTTAATTTAGATGAAAATATCAAATTGAAAGTGACATTAGGGACTAATAGCAAAGTATTTTCCATGGGAAAAGGAAGAGTGAATATTCTAACAAATAAGGTGGATAAGAAGTAGATTTCTGATATTTATTTGTCCCTGGTTTGAAGCATAACCTCATGAAAATTGGACATCGCATGAAAAAGGCCTACATCATATTCTCAAAAAATGATGAGTGATCAATTTTGTATAAGTCTCCAACGAGAATGATTGCTAAATCTCATATGACAAGAAATGGAATGTTTCCCTAAGATTAAATCAATTTTGAAGGAAGAAGGTGCCCAAGCATAATTGTCAATGAATTCACAAGAGGATGAAAGAAATGTAGTAGTTGTCACACAGGAAAACTTTCAAGAAGAGGTTAAAAATGGAAATTGGTTATGGCATTTGAGATTTGGTGATCTCAACTTTGGAGGTTTAAATTTCTTTCTTAGGAAAGGCATGGTTAAGGGATTTCCACTCATAGAAAAACTAAACAACCTATGTGATGGATGCATCTTGGGCAAACAACATAGAGAGACAATTCTAGCATGAAAGTCAATAAGGGAAAATTCACCTTTGGATATTACCCATTCATACTTATGTGGACCAATACAAACACCATAAATTGGTGGAGGCTACTATTTGTTTACCTTCATAGATGATTACAAAAGGAAGATATGGGTATGCTTCCCAAAACAGAAAATTGAAGTGTTTGAACATTTTCACCAATACAAAGCTCTTCTTGAGAAGAAAAGTGGACACTACATTAAAGTCTTTGGGATTGATATAGCTGTTGAATACATCTAAAATAATTTACTACACTTTTGCAAGGAGCATGGAATTCACAAGCTACTTACAACAAGGTATACATGTTAGCAAAATCGTGTCTCACAAATAAGCAATAGGACCATTATGTAAATGGCATGGAGTATGTTCAAGGAAAATGATTTTTCCAATGATTCTTGGGTTGAAGTTGTCACTTGTGCAACATATATCATTAATAGGTGTCCAACCAAAAGTGCCAAGAATGTGGTTCTTGAAGATACGTGGAGTTGAAGAAAGCATAGTGTCACTCACATGAGAGTGTTTGGATGTGTGGAATATGCCCATATCCCACATGAGTTAAGGACGAAATTTAATGGGAAGGGGGAGAAATAAATTTTTGTCGTATATAGTGATGAATCAAAGGCATACAAGATCGACAATTGATCAACCAAGAAGTTCATAATCATCAGAGTTGTGCAATTCATAGAAGGGGAAGCATGGGATGGAAGTTCAGAGAATACAATCAATGTGAAAGTATGTATACTTCATGAAGAAAAAGAGGAATTAACTGCACCAATAAATTCATCAATAGTGACTCCTTATACACCTATTCAAGCTCAACAAAGCAATCAACAGGTGACACCATAAAAAAATAATAGGATAACGTCACGCAGTCAAGAAAGTGCTTCTACATGCATGCTTCAAAACCCCACAACATCATCTATTTCAAGCAGAACACCAACTCACATATCAAGCCCATCTTCTCCAAGCACAAGAAGACAAAAATTCAGAAATTTAAGTGAAATTAATGAGAAAAATAAATTTGATAGTAGCGTTGGTCCAAATTCCTTATTTGCATTTTTTTGTCATAGAGATGACAAAATCCATTTTGAGGAAGTATTCAAAGAAGAAAAATGGGTTGCGGTAATGGGTGAAGAAATATAAGAAATAGAAAAGAATGGCAAATGGGTGTTAGTGTACCTTCCGCAAGGAAAATAAGTCATTGGAGTGAAATTGGTCTATAAGACCAAGAGCAACTTTAAGGGGAAGATTGAAAGGCATAAAGCAAGGCTAGTCGTCAAATAACTAAAGTAGGAGCATGGAAGACATTCTGTGTAGACATTTTCACCAGTTGTGAGGATGGAGATACCGTGTAAAGTGATCGATTTTCTAGAAACATAAATGGAAACTGTGTCAAATAGATGTAAAATCAGTGTTCCTGAATGGAGTGCTGAGAGATGAATTTTATGTTTTGGAATCACTTGGTCATGAGGTTGAAGGCCAAGAACATTAGGTGTATAAGATGAGGAAATATCTTTATGGGATGAAGCAAGCACCGTGTGCACAGTATAGTGGGATAGATGCTTACTTGCTGGACAATGGGCTCAATAAATGTGATGGTGAGCCTAATCTCTACATCAAACACAGAGGTGCTAAGATTCTTGTTGTTGAACTATATGTAGGTGATTGGTTTTTTACAAACAATGATGATTTCCTCATCATTGATCTCAAAGAAGTCATGGAAAGTGAGTTGGAAATGACTGACTTGGGGTTGTTAAGGTATTTTTTGGGAATATAAATGAAGCAAACAAAAAATGATACTTTTATTTCCCAAGCAATGTATGTAGTAGACATTTTGGAAAGGTTTAATATGCATAATTGCAAGTCCGCACCAACTCCAACTATCATGGGGTTGAATTTGAGTGAAGAAGATTCAAGCAACAACATCAATCCAACATTATACTTGACAACAACTAGGCCAGAAATAATTTTTGCAATGAGTTTGGTGTCGAGGTTTAGGGAGACATGCAAGGAAACACATTAGCAAATAGACAAAAGGACTCTAAAGTGTATCAATGGGACAAAGGAGTATGGTATTTTGTACACCACTATAGATGTTTTCAGGCTCGTTGGTTGCACTCACAATGACTGGGGAGGAATTGTTGATGGAACACGAGCACGCCATGATATGTTTTCCATTTATGTTCGAGAGCCATTTCATGGGCCTCCAAGAAGCAGCTCATAGTGTCATTGTCAACAACAGAGGATGAATATGTCACCGCAATCGCAACATAATGTAAGGTAATTTGGATGAGAAGAATGTTGAAGGATTTATCCCAACCACTGCATTAAATACACTCACAATAATCATATTTGCCAATTAGATTTTGTTTTCATGTTGTGGATTTTCTTTTGTAGGGTAAAGGACACATTAAATGAACTTTTGAGTAGCAGTACAAATTCTCCATTCTACAACACACATCAAGTAATTAAGAAGTAATTTGTATTTAATGAAGGGTTGGTAAAAACCTATGGGAAAATATTCCTCAACGAATAAAATTGTTCCGGATATGATTAAGGCCATACATTATTGACATCAACATTCTGAAAGGTAATGTACTATTTTTGTGGGAAGATCATTTTATTCAAATATTTTCCCTAAATTATGCTTCAATAACAAATTACATAACTAGGCAAATAAAGAAAGTGGAGTTTTAAGAATTGGCAAAATCTTCTATGTTTGAGGCATATTAATATTATTGTATGTGTACATATATATATATTAGATAAATAAGATATATTTTATTTAACAAATATCTAGAAAATCTAACTTACTCTATGGTTATTGAATAAACCATGAAATAAATCATTTAAATGTTATTTTAATCTTATAATTACAAACGTATACGTATAATATAATGTATGAATACACGACGAAATAAATGGTTTAAATATTATTTTAATTTCATAATTACCATACATAAATATAATATAATGTCATATTGATCACCAATTATACCAAGAAACAAAGTAAATTTTTAAAATATATTTAAATAGAATTTGCAACATGTCAACACAACCATTGATGTAAATAAAAAACAAATTACCTCCTTTTTCAAATAAAAGACTAAGGTGCCGTGTTCCTAGCATTAATTTTTGTTTTGTATAAATTTCAATATGTATAGAAAATGACTAATGATCCATTTTAGCACAACCTAAGCCTAACCATGATACATCTAAATCTCAATAAAACCATTAACAAGCCAACTCACATACATTTATATTAACAACTAAGGTCTATATGTACTCAACAAGATCTAGAAATTATCATGCCATGCATAGCCCGAACATGCGACTTATTAACATTCATATTTTTTTATTGATTTTGATTTGATAGGTGTCATTCAGAACATGATACTTATTGACATTCATAATTCATTATTGATTTTAATGTGACAGGTGTCTATTACTATCGATTTTATTCCTTTACATTTATGGTTCACCTAAGGTTCAATTAGATGAGAACAAGTTTCTCAATAGATGACCTACAATTCTCCTTGTGATAAGGTTGACACCTTAAATTGTTGGGTAGTGTGCCATGTTGGAACCTCGGTAATGTGGGCCTTTCGAGATCCTTGAGAGGATTCAACGAGTGACCTATAGATTTTCACTACCACCATCACTAAAATTCCATGATTTCTTCCATGTTTCATCCCTTAAGGGATATGTGCATGATGTTGATCATGTGATTGATTGGTTTATACGAAAATTGTAGTGACAGTGAGAGTTCCATCGAGAGCCTCAATGCATCCTATAGTGGAAATAAGTCATGCTCTAAAACCAAGAAATAGAGCAAGTTAAATTGTGGTTGAAGCACTTTGGGCCTGATGAAGCTACATGGGAGATGGTTGATGAAATGTGGGATTTGTATCCTTTATTATTTTTTCGTTATAGAAAATGCATTTTCTCTCTCTCTCTCTCTCTCTCTATATATATATATATATATATATATATATATATAGATATATATATATATATATATATATATATTATATCATGAATCAAGTAATGCTATACAACACTAATAAGGGATATGTTTATTTTTCTTTTCAGGATGAGAATATTATAAATACTACATCAAGCTATGTTATAAATCTCCACAGGCAATAGTTTTTATTTTCAGTAGTTTGGTGGCCATAGGTGTCATAGAACAACAAGGACAATTTTCTCTTAAAAGGGAGGGGTTTTTAATAACCTCGAGTTAAATTTTAATATAATTAAGGATATTAAAGGCAAAATAATACCACGGTGATCATACACATAGTCCAAGCTGAATGTTGCGAAAACATTGTAGTGGGCATCACGTGCAGTTTAATAATGGCTATGGAAATTAAACAACAATATTGGAAAATGAAAAGAGTCGATAATTGACATTCAATTATGAGAAATAAAGGAAAATAGGAGAGAAGGAAGATGAAAGGAAAAAAATATACATTCAAGGGAAATTAGATGGAAATGAAGGAAAATGATGAAAAAGGTGACATCAAAGATAAAAGGGCATGAGAGAAACAATATACAACTTTTGGTTCAGGTTTTGGTCAGTTTAGGTATTGGATTTCTTACACTCTTGCACACTTAGAGAAGTCTTGGATCACTTTAACATTCTCTTGGATTTGGAGAAAGGTAATCAAGAAAGAAAGGGAAGGAAAAGGACAAGCAAAAGAAAATGAAGAAAAGGAAGTAGAATTTTGGATCAGTAGCTTCACTAGGAAGATTTTATAGGTACAAGTTTCATGTGTGGTTTCATTGCTCAGTTGTATACGCATATTATTATATTATTATTAAAAGTATTAATGTTAATATATATTATAAACCCAAGGGATAAATATTATAAACCACAAAATAAATGCGGTTCACCATGGTTGACCATCAATCAGTTTGATACTAAGACAATATTTAGAATATGGTTGACCATGGTTTGTATTCAGATTGAGACAATGTTTGGAATAATGTGACATTGGACCATCTTTGACCAAGGATGACCATGATTGTAAACACAAGAAATTTATACTAAACCATAGGATTAGTTTTATAAACCATGTGAATAATATTACACCCTAGGAATATGAACCCTTATATTAGTAAAATTAAGGGATTTATATTATAAACCCAAGGGAATAATATTAAAGCAAATGGATAAGTATTATAAACACAATTTATATAAAACCTAAGATAAATATCATAAACCCTAAGATAAACATGGTTGATCATGGTTGATCATGGTTGACCATGGTTAAACGCTAAGTTTGTATGAACCCCAAGTTTATAATTTAAGTTGGTAGTCTTGGGAGTCTCAACATTCTTGTGGAGGTATTGAGACTCATTTGTTTTTGGCACCATTATCGTGAAGGTGTCCAAGTAGGTGTTTTTTCTTCTTAGAATTTGCCTTTCTTTTCTACTTTTTACTCTTCACGATGCTATTGACTTGGAAATTAAAAAAAATGGTGGGTGGGGGTGGGGGAACCCAAAATAAAAAAAAATAAAAAAATAGTTATTTCATGCCTCATAAGAATAGGCATAATCAAGGGAAATTCATACCAAAAACACCCACCCATTAAAGTAGTCAACCATCATTCTCCTTGTGTGATTGTGAGATTTCCTTTTTTACCATGGGAGAGTTAGAAAATCCTCTATGTGAGTAACCTAAATTTTTTGAAGAACCAATAGCGAAAGAAAAGCCCATATCACTTATCTAAAACATGGTTGAAAACAAGAAGAATGAGTTCTTTCTCATCTGAGAAACCAATGGGGAGGCAAATAATGGAGAATATGAGCCCCCCATCCCCCCACACTTCCATTCTTTAGCCTATGAGGACTGTGACCTATGACTATACCTTAGATGAATAAAAGCTGAATTTGTTTCCCTCCACCCTTAAAGATGTGGCCTTTCTCTAGTTTATGAGTCTACCTTTTATTACATCATATGAAATTACTTTTCTATTTTTAAATCGATAGTTGAAGAAACAATGTAGCGAGAGGAGAGTAGTGGTAGATAAGCTAATCAATTTGATGAATCATAATAGGGGTAAGCTTCTCAATGCTAAATCACAGTGAGAGAATAAAGTGTGCCAATTTAAATAGAAAATTTAGAAGTGAGTTTGTCAAAAATGGTAAGCAAATTAACGATTTTAAGGCATGTAGGTTTTTCGAAAATGGCATGGAAACGAATGATTTAATCTATGAAATCAATGGCATAAGAATATCTTTCCTTCACCCATGCAAATACCCAAATAGAAATATTTTATTACCTATTAATATTTATCCAATATTTTGAATGCATAATTTGGTGCTTTCTTCAAGTCTACCTAACCCCCTACAACTCCTACCATTAAATATGAAGGAGTGTCAAGTTCGATCTTACTTGATATATTAAAGAGTGAATAATTAGCTCATATCATTTTTAATAATTTAATCCCTCCTCTCTCATTAAAATATTAATTAAATATAAATCAATTCACCAATGAAACATTATCTAACATCATCCTTAAATAATAAAACATACACATAAATAAACATATAAATCAAATAATTAATTATCTCATAACTAATTATTTGATAACATTAAACTAAATTAAAATCAAAACTTATTAATTACAATAACATGTTTACACTTGTATTTAAATTAAGCATATAGCCGTCTCATATTAAAACAATTAGAAAATAAACAATAGGAATTATATATGAAATCATAGTGAATTAATTAAACAAGTCAGTTAACCAACTAAACTAATTAATTATTAAACAAACTAATTAATTAGTTACACAAATTAATTATTTAATTGGTTTAATTAATTAACTACACAAACTAATAAATTAATTAATTTAACAAATATATATTTTTTTTTTTTTAGACTAACCTAAGTACCCATGGGGGATTTGAACCGGTGACCTATGGCAAAAAAAACGAAACACATATACGGAAAAAAATTGTGCATTTATGAAAGATATGCACATATGCGGAAGCTGTGCAAGACTCTAGCCTCTATACATACGTTTTGTGCCGCATACTTGATGTCTTCTCCTAATTTATTAAATCAAGAGGTCATTCCATGGTAATTATATGTGCATCTAGACATGCAACATCAAATAAGATATAAATATAAAGTGACTTAACTTTTAAACTTGACAATTTCTAAATAATAAAAGCAAAATCCATTACAACTACATTCATCAAAAGTAATGTAACATTGATAGAATATAACATCACACCCACATAAGGATTTAAAATTCAATGAAGATGTTGTCATAAACACAACTCTAAATTTATATATTTTTATTCAAAATTGGTCCAACTATACAATTTTATTTTTTACAAAATAGAACCTCATTTCCAACATAGATAATGGAATCTCATGCCCACAAATGACATAAAAGAAAAAACATCATGATCGATCTAAATTATGGGTCTATAAGTCACCCTCGTACCTCTTGGCACTCCTAGGTGGATTTCCAAAATGATATCTCTGTAAAAATTACAATAATGAATTAGTTGTAAAAATTGAAGGGCATAGTATCAATTTCATTAATTCATGATGATATTTTGATTAAATACTCACTCTCACTATGAGGATCTAAGGCAATGGAGAAGATAGCTCTTCCTGGGTAAATGGTGGAGCACTTGGTGATGGATAGAGGCATGGTTCAGGGGTGCTAGATAAAGGCATGGTGGAAGTGAAATAGGGAAGAGGTAGTGGGTGTGGGCGACGAAACACCCCCACCGGTTGTACGATAGTTAGAATAACTGTAGGCCGGGGTATTAACATAAGTGGCGAATTGGAATGTTAAGGGTGGATGATTGAAAAAATTAGAATGGTTGATGACGAAAAGGTAGGGGTGAGCATTGGGAAGGTATCACAAAGGCGATTGTAGGCATGGAATAATTTATGAAGGAAAAAGGTGGTCGGTGTGGGTGATGATACATCCTAATTTGTTGTACAAATTTGACAATTTGAAATGTTGTGAGATGTGGGTCCCTCAGGTTTAACAATAAAAAAAGCTCATATAGTTATGCAAATCTATTGAACATGATAATATATCGCCTTTAACGTAAAATAATGGATAACACGAAATTTCAATACCAATACTGGGTATAATAGAATCTTGCATTATCTGAGGCGCGTGGTCCATAATTCTTTATTTTTGAGAAGATAACTCCAATTGTTCACCCATTATTTTTTTTCTTGCATGAACTCATCCAACCCTTTCAAATTCTAGTTTAGATTTCCTTCATTTTCACTTGCAACCACATCACCTCTTTTTATTTTCTGGACTCAAGAAACTATGTTTTCTCTTGGTAGTGATATTTGATGGAGTTATAGTATTCAAAACATTTTGTTGTATTCTTGGCATGCTTTGTCTACCAAGTTGTTCAATGCATATGCATGTTCCAAATTTGTACCTATTATGGATCTCAATATCTCATGAGTTGATGAGTTAGCACATTTCATCTCATCATCTTTAGAGAATTCACTATCTTGTCGTACATTGGTTGATTTAACATTATATGAGAAATTCTTTAATTAATCAATTCTTGTTTCATTATGATAATTCAGATTGGGAGGAGAATAAAACCATGGTGAGAGTTCTATTTGGATTTCTAGGCCCAATATAGGTGCTTCATTTAAATAAAATAAAATTCTAGGCCTTTTTGTAGTGGGATTAGTTACACGAGGTGGTACATTTTCACCCAAAATAATGTTACTCACTAACATCTCAACTTTTAATACATGTTTACAGATATTTCCATTCAGGGCCCAATTGCAATTGCAAAAGTGTAGATTAGAACCCTTATATATGACATTATACCAAATGTCACAAGTATCCTTATTTTGGCTACAGGCGCAATAATCATTACTCTTTTCATTAGGCACACAATCTTCATCTGTGATTTTATTAGCTCTACACTTGGATGAATTCAATTTTTCTTAGATTTTTTTGGGTTGTACAAAACCAACGTCTTTTAAATGGTGCATATGATTGTAATATAATACAACCTTTGTGAACAAAACATAGATTAACCAATCAACCCTTCTATTGTAGGCATTGATCTTCTCACATAGGAACCTTTCCTTGATATACCGATGTTAAGATTCAATTGCATTGCTCATATATTGACTGGAATGTGGGGAATTTCTATATCCTTTTGCCCACATATCTGTAGAATCGAATTTATTAGTTATATATTAATAAGTATACATATGACATGAAAAATAGAGTCATTAAAACCACCAATAAGAAGCTTACATGTTTTGTTGTTGGCTAACCAAGTAGCTCTAAAATATTCCTAGAACCTCTTTTCTTCACTGAATTCTCCAAATAAGCTTTCAACTTTTTTTTTCACAGATTCATCATCTTTACACGTGTGCATGATTTCTTCTAAACCACGTAAAATGCGTATTTCATTTTGTTGAAAATAATACTGAGAGGGGGGGGTGAATCAGTATTACCTAATTCTTTTACCAAATCTTCCTTATTTATACTTTGAATTATTTTTGCATACCAATACCATAAATAATGAGCATGAACAAGAAAAGTAGACAGTCACATCAAAGAACAGCAGATATAAGGTGGAAACCCAATGTGAGTGAAGACCACCTGCTGCAATATGTCTCTATCTTCTTTCAAATTAGAAACTCCTTTTACAATGGTCTTGTACTGGTGCAATCCTTTACCAGTACGCAGGCTACAACCTGCAGAGAGCTACAACTCTCTCTCGTTTTCCAGACTCTCCTGGAAGTGAGCTACAACCCCCTACTTCTTTTCTTTCAAGGACCACTTTTAAATTTTCAAACTGGATCCATAAATATCAAATGATCATCAAGTACCAGTAAGTCACCCAGATAACCAGATCTCCTGCGGCGCCTCCTGCAGCGTCTCCTGCGGTGTCTCCTGCGGCGCCTGCTGCGGCGACTCCAAAGGCACCTCCTGCGGCGACTCCTGCGGCGCCCTCCTGCAGCGCCTCCTGCGGTGACTCCTGCGGCGCCTCCTGCGGCGACTCCTGCGGCGTCTCCTGTGGCGCCTCCGCACTTCCATAGCTGCAATGCTCGAGAGATCACCCTTCACAGATTCGCTTTACACTTCACTTTCATATAGATCGAGCTTTTGAAACAATAACCCAATATTTCAGATCTTAAGATATTCAACCCAAAAGCATACCTAAGCCAAACGATCTCCTTTGCTTTATATAGGCAAGCTCTTCCTCAAATCATGGATCATGGGGCTCAATAATAATAATAAAATATAACAATACCATGGGCCAAAACCATAACAAACCAATACCATCAACTCAATAGTAGGGATCAACACGTCTGTTGAGATGCCATGGTCCAAAAACCATAGGTTCAAATTCCAAGGACTAACTACAATGGACCAAAGGTAAGTTTTCCCACATGAAATAAAGTTTTCTCCATAGGTTCAAATTCCAAGGACTAACTACCATGGAACAAAGGTAAGTTTTCCTACATGAAATAAACTTTTCTCTGCATAAAATTCTGTGCACTTTTCTCCACATGAATAAACTTTTTAATTTTCATCATATTGAGAGCCATGCCATGGGTGTTGCCATCAAGTACAGCATCTGTAACATATAATCATACCAGAAACATAATGCCAACAATCTCCCCCTTTGGACTTCATGGCAACCTCAAAATCTTCAGCTTTATTCTCCCCCTTTGACATCAAGGGCAAAGGGTTATGCTCCCCCTAGGAACATGCTCCCCCTGAATATGAACCAGATCTGCAAAGAAGAATCATAATACACCAAACACCATAAAGAAATAGAGACATATTGCAGCAACATTCAGACCAGCATCCATGATCTTCTTCCTGTACGTCCTCCATAATGCCAACAATGCATTATGTGCTCCCCGTGAACCTATGCCATTCAATCTTCAACCAATCCGCAAACCAGAAAATGTACGCATATACCCCAAATGAACCGTGCGTACAACCATCAAAAGAGATTCAACAAGATGATGCATCAACAACCCCCATCTTTTGCCTGAGGTATTCAAAGGTCTCCCTGGGCAATGGTT